>OVAN01016971.1:0-10276 GCA_900406275.1 Anastatica hierochuntica
CTGCAGTTTGGGATTGTGACTTTCTGATTGTTGAAGCGGTGAAGGTAGCTCTTGAGTGGCTCTACCTTCCACTGCCTGATCTCATAAAGGTCATCAGAGGACTTGAGAGTCACTTTGCTGCTAGCAAATTGCTCCACAAACAGATCAGTCAGATGAGCAAAGGATCTTATGGTTCTGGTTGGAATCGATATGAATCATTGCAAGGCGACCCCTTGTTAGGCTAGAGCCGAACCCCTTGCACATGGCGGCCTCCATGTGCTCCTTCTGGATTACCATAGTAAGCATCTGGAGAAAATCTGCTCCAGTCATCTGGCCTCATCAGAGAGTGGGGCGAAGCTTACGGCTTGTGGCTCTTCTGTATCCATTAGGTCTTCTTTCTCTTGAGCAAGGTTTGGGTCCTCTTGGGTCCCTGCTGCTGCTGGGTTTCCTCCTTCTCCCAGGTTATTGATACGAGGAGTTTCCAGAGTTGGCATACATGGTACGTTGACCCTGAACCTGTGATTTGTAGCTTGATTGGCTGTCAGAGCCAATTTTGCCTCTCTTAGGGTCTCGTTCTCCGTTCTCTTGGAGTGTTTTGCCATGAGCGTCCATCTGCAGCCTCAAGGTCTGAAGCTCTGCAACTGCTGCGTCAGATACAGCTGGAGTCTGATCTCTTCGAAGCTGCTCCATCTCTCCTAGTCTCTTTTGCAAAGTCTCTAGTTGAGATTGCATCTCCTTGTAGGTGAGCTCTGCTCGTGCTGGTGTGATGTTTGCTGATTCATGATTTTCTCCAACCATCGTCACGTAGTTGTTTTTGAAAGCTCCCCTCCTTCTAGCGCCAACTGTTATGGGTGATTTTGGTCGTTCTCTGTAGCACTACGGAAGTCGGAGGTCAATGAATGTTTAGCAATGGTTTTAGGATGTTAAGGCTAAGCTTGAAGATCAAAGATGGCAAAAGAGTTTCTTATTGTATTGATTCTTTGCTTAGGGTTTTCGTGCGTACACATTTTGCCCTTGAGCTTGGAATTTATATATGTGTTTCATGATTATCCCTCCAAGAATTGGATATATCATGATTATATGTAGAATATATGCATCGTTATCTAGAATACATATCATTATCTACTAATTTAAATAGCGAAAATAGAGGAGAGGCGGTGGTCGGCTGGCTTCCAGCTATGCTTGGTCGTTTGACTTCCGGTTTCCGGCTATGGGACGTCGTCTGGCTTCCTGCTTCTAGGCATTCCCCTACTTTGAGGTCTTACTGTCGTACTCCATCTAAGTCTAGGGAATTCCCATGACCTAAATTACTCCCAACAATGAGGACCGAGAAGACGGCCAGAGACGACAAGCCCTACTGAAGTCCTACCAAAGAAGAGGGACAGAAGGGAGCCAAAGGACACAAGCTTCTGGGTAAGCCGGACGGCAATAGATTCCCGCTAGTAAATACTTGGCCGGACGTATCCTACCTATCAATATCAAGTGCGGAGCTGGTAGGAGTCCTGAAGGAGATGGGAAGCCAAGTCAAATGGCTCCAGAAGATGAGATCGCCCGACCATCGATGGAATCCAAAAAAGTAGTGCGACTTCCACAATGACCATGGTCATAGAACGTAGGATTGTATATCCTTGAGAATAAAAGTCAACGAGCTGCTTAAGAAAAGACATCTACAAGAGTTCCTCTCTAACAAAGCAAAGGAGATGTTGGATGGCCAGGAAGAAGGTGCCCCAGCAGGCCGACAAATGCCAGATTCACCAAGGCATGATAGGGTGATCAACATCATATCTGGAGGGTCAAAGATAAGTGGCATTACACATGCTGCTGCAAAGAAAAGCACAAGGTTTGCAAAAAAACAATCATGGCACCCCGAAAGTCAAACGTCAGAATCTCAGCCAAGAAGTCATAAGCTTCACGACTAGAGGACAAGATGGGATCCTAACTCCACACCACGACGCCTTGGTTGTTTCATTATCAGTGGCGAATTTTTTGATGAAGAAGGGACTCATCGATAATGGAAGCTCTACGAACGTACTCTTCCTGGGAGCATATACAGACTTGGGCCTGACCCAGGAAGCCTTAACAAAGAAAACCACACTACTAGTGGCTTCAGCGGAGAAGTCAAGCGAACCATTGGAGAGATAGCACTCCCAGTTTGCGTTGGAGGAGTCAACATGTCCACTAAGTTTTCCGTCATAGATTTTCCCTCCGCCTATAATATAACCATGGGAAGACCCTGGATACACGAGATGAGAGCCGTGTCGTCAACTCTGCACCAAGTACTCAAATTCCCAACTCCATGGGGAATCAAGGAGATCAAGGGTGACCAAGAGAATGCTCGATCGTGCTACCAAACCACTTTTAAGGAATCACTGGAAAATTCGTCAACTTCAGGAAATGAAGAGAATTCATTATCCTGATATTCTATTCTTTATGGAGACTAAAAATGCAAATTTTGTTACGGAAATGTTTGGTTGGTTTGCTTATGATCATTTAAAGACGATAAACCTGATGGGCCGAAGTGGTGGACTTGCGATTTTCTATAAAAAAAGTGTATTCATTTGAACTTCATACATGAAAGCAAGAATTTATTAGACAGAAAGTGGTGAAAGATTCTCAAACATGGTTTCTGTCTTGCATCTATGAGGATCCGGATGTTAAGTACATAAATTTGTTTTGGAATCTTCATCTCAAATTTTTGTTGCACGCAAAGAACCTTGGTGCATGGTGGGCGACTTTGATGAGATTTTAAGCAATAAGGAAAAGCTTGGTGGACCTCCAAGAAGTGAGGCGTCCTTTACTAATTTCAAGAATATGATTGTTAGCAGTTATATGCATGAGCTTCATAGATTAGGTAATGGATACACATAGGAACGAGCTCGGTATAATAAATGGATACAATGTCGACTTGATCGAGCATTTGGAAACTCCACATGGTTCTCTTTATTTCTGAAATCTTATAAAAGCTTTCTTGAGCCTGAATGTTCCCACCATAGGTCGGTGTTGGTTGATCTCACATCAGTAAAAGAATCTTATCGAGGACAGTTTCGGTTTCATAAACGGCTTGTTGAGGACTTGGAAACAGAGGAGATCATTCATCGAGCTTGGTCAAAAGGGATTTTGGTAAAGTCTTAGACGTGATTTAAGAGTGCCGCAAGGCTTTGAGCCGCTGGAAGAAAATGAAATCTTTCAACTTTGGGAAGCGCATTATCAAACTAAAGAGAGGTTTGGAGATTGAAATTAGTGTCATCTTCCTACGACTTGGGCATCTAGCTGCTATCAAAAGCAACTTAGCTCGTGTGTATCATGAAGAAAAAGAGTTTTTGAGACAAAAAAATGTCGTGAAAATGGTTGAAAATGGAGATAGAAACCCAAGTTCTTCAACTTGACTACTAAGGCAAACAGAACGTGCAAGGCAATTAACTCACTGATGGATGAGAATGGTGAGATGAAGACTTCCACTGATAAGAAATGTGTCATTGGTACATCATATTTTTCAAACCTTTTCACTTCTTCTCCACCAAGAGAATGTCTGAATGTCGCGAATCACACTCTGAAATGCCAATACGTGTCACAGTTAAGCTTAATTGAGAATTCATTAAGTCGTTAACAAAAGAAGAAATCAAAGATGTTGCTTTCTTTATTAGGATTGAGAGCGCTCTAGGACTTGATAGTTTAACTGGTATATTCTTTAAGCGACACTGACATTTTTGAAAGACTAGATTATCATAGAGGTTCAACAGTTCTTTATCTCCACAAAATTGTCGCAGGACTGGAATCACACACAAGTTTGCTTGATACCGACGTTTAAGAATCCCAAAAAGATGCTTAAGTTGTGTCCTATAAGCATATACTCAATTTTATATATGATCGTTTCAAAACTTTTGGTTCATCAGCTCATACATCACCTTCCCCATATTGTCTCCCCAACATAATCGGCATTTTTGTCAAAGAGATTGATCTCAGATAATATTCTTATTACCCATGAAGTTGTGCATATTATTATAACAATCGATCAAATTGCTACAAACTTAATGGTTCTTAAGACCGACATGTCAAAAGTGTATAATCGTGTTGAATAGAGCTTTCTTCTAGGAATCTTAATTGCCTTGGGATTTGATCAAATATGGGTGAATTGGGGGATGAAATGTGTTTAAACAGAATCATATTCATTTTAATAAATGGTCAGCCTCAAGATCATGTTATCCCGGAATGAAGAATTCATCAAGTTGGTCCACTATCACCATTCTTATTTATCTTGTGTACTGAATCTTTTGTTACTTTAAAAAGCAGAAGAGAGACAACTCATTACCAGGATACAATTTTACTATACAGGACCATCAATTAATCATGTATTATTTGCTGATTATACTTGATTATATGCAAAGTTTCTGATAGCTCAGGTTTTCACCCAAGAAAACACTGCAAGCGTACAGATGCGTATGTTGTAGTGGTTTGGGATCGAATCCCCAGAGACCAAAGGTTGCACGAAAAACTATCATATCAAACGCGGGCTAAAGTGAAAAAGAAGAGTTGTAAGATGACGCTATAATTCGAAATAAGCAGAGAAAGCAAAAAAACATGCAGGTGTAAATCAATATGAGCAAAGCGCTGGGTACAGGGTGTTCTTAGGGAAATCATTTCATTAGGATTATAGGTTTGTTGTCAGATAAAAAATTAAGAGCCATCTTGAACTCAATTCACAGGATTACATTTAACCTACTTCCGTAGCACTAACTATCTATGCTTAAGGATCATAGACACTAACTTTCGTTGAGTTCGAATCCTAAACATGCATTCTAAACAAGATTGATTTATTCACAAATTGCTTGCACATCAATTTCCATTGTTCTAAGACAATTTGTTCATTTATCTTTCTTTCAGGAATTTCATCGAGCAATTTTGGTGCGTGAAATATCTTAAATTCATGAACTAGGTGATCAAGCTAATACAAGCATTAAACACAAAGATAAATGAAGATCAATTGAAAATTCCCCGATCTAACAATCTAATAATCACATATTCATGGAATCCCCTACGAGAAACCCTAAACCTAATTAGAAAACTATTCACTCATCATCAAATAACAATCACAAAAGAAATCAAAGGAAAAAATATTGGAATTGCAATTGAAAGAGTAAAAGGGTTCAAAAATCTTCTCCGAAACGAACTACAGGTTTAGATATGTCTACCTTAGATTAAAAGCTCTTTTCTCTCTCAAAAACTCAGAAAAATAACATAATGAAAAGTAAAACACGAGTCTTGGTATTAAACATTTAATTGGTTCTCGAAATCTCGGTTTGATTCTAAAATTATGGTCTGCATCGTGACAAGGATCGATCGATCCTTGGACAGGGATCGATCGATCCCTGTCACATTGCCTGAATGCTTAATTTCTTCAAAGACGCTTCCTTCGATGCTTGTAATCCATCCAAAATGGGATCTTTCCGCACAATCAAGCTCATCACCTATAAAAACACTAAAAACACAAAACCGCTCCAAAGAGAACCGAATACATATTAAAATACCATATATCTCGAATAATACCACAACAAAAACCTATAAAATACGAATACATCAGATCCTCCAGACTTGAATTTTGTGCTTGTCCTCAAGTACAGGAAACGAAGAATACACCTACGGGAAAAGAAGTTTGAAAACAAAATGGACCTTGTACTATCAGTAAGCTTTACTCTGCACTACATTTGTTGACCAAATATACTTAAAACAGTTAGAACATTCTCCCCAAGAATCCCTGCATGACCTCCCAAGCCCATCCATACTCCAAACTCTAAACCTACAAGCTTAACATTCATGTTAATAACAATCTACATTCATTCAAATAAGCATGAAACTTTTTAACCAGAGAACTCGTCATCAAGAATATCATGCTAGGTAATGAAATGGCTTTTAGTGGTGGGGCTTAAACTGTTTCGGGGTGTCAAATCAGCGCCGGGATGCAAAATATTATGCAAAACTGCAAGAGAAAAAGAGTATATTGATATTCATGACCCTCTAACTACCTAAGTATAAAAAACCAAGTGAAAATAAACCAAACATGTGCAATCTTCAGGGTGCATTTAAACAACAAAATAACATATAAATACTGATTCGAACCCAGATATAAATAAATCACATGAAATTTTTCGTTTTTTTAAATATGAAAATATGGTAGAAATCAACATTACAGAGACACTTTAATTATAGAACACCCCTACAGCATGAAGAAATCCAACACATCCATCTGACCCTCTTAAACACTCAACACCGAGAAAACAGACACTCAGGACCGTGCTAAACCACCTAAATTGTTCAATCCTACCTAAGTAATCAGAAGGATCATATCTACCATATTCTCTCCATTTTTTACACATGTGTGCATATAATATCAAAGAGAAATGAATGGAGATTCAATGAGATAAGGTGAAGGTGTGGTGCCAAACTAAAACTGAGTCTGGTCCCTCAGGATTACCAAAAAGATGGAAAGAAAAATGGAGATGTATCCTGATTTCAAGTTTTTGGATAAAAGCAATTAAGTTCATTAGTAGTCCAGATAAATAGAATTAAAAAACAGTTCTGACAAAAGCTTGAGTTCCAAAGAAATCTAGCAAGGAGTTTGGTCATGAGGTATTTCGGTTTGCCTGCGCTAAAAGCTCAAATGATATGGTCAATAAGAATAAAAATGAAGTGCAATGCGTAGAGTCAATAGTCTAAAATCATCATAGAGCACACAAAATCCATAGGGACTTACTCAATAAAACATGAAAACTGACTCAAAATGAAACACCAAAAGTGAAGAAAAAGCATAAGTAGCCTCCCCAGACTTGTCTCACACTGTCTTGGTGTGAAACAAATCCAAAGATGGGGTCAGTAGCAAATAAAAAGATAAGTCCAAATAAAAATAAAACCAAAAGAAAAGGGAAAAGAAAAGAAAGTCTATTGTGCGGTTCTGGAACTGCTGGCAGTGGGCATGGCTCTTGGTCTGGCTTTGGGACGCCTGCCTGCCTCTCGGAAGGTGTAGTCTGCTCTCATCTTGGAGCACTTCTCGCTTCGTCTAACCTCCTCTCGCGCAAGTGTCACGCATGTCTCGCGTGTCTCCTCCTCATCAGTCTCCTCATCGGTCTCCTCATCATATATATCCTCATCCTCATCATCATATGCATCAGCTGCAGCTGCTGGCCGCGTTGTACGCCAAATAGCATCCTCTCTAACTGGCCTGCAAGGAGAACAAGAAAGTAAATGGCCTATCCTCGAGAGTCCCCTAACAAACCGCAACATGAGGGAACTCATCCTCTGATGGTTCTACACCGTCCAAGCTCTGAATTCTGAGGATGAAGTAGCAGGTGGCGGTGGTGGGTTAAGCTCATAAGCATTGAAATCCTCTCAAGATCAATAGGTGCAGCAGGTGGAGGCATATGTGCATCATAGTCAGCATCATCAGCATGGTCCCCTATAGGACCTGAAGAAACCTTCTTAAAAGAAGGGGGGACATGGGCAGAGACGGTCCATTGGTGGTAGAAACTCAACTCCCGATGAATCAGCAATGGAAGTCAGATCCGAGCATGACAACTCAATGTACAGAGACTTATGCTGGCGATCCTGGAAGTAGTAGATAAAAGGTCTCGAATCAGCAATGCACTTCTTCAAGAGAGAAGCTAAGATGGAAGAGTCCACAAGAAGCTTCCCATCGAGGTAAGCATAGAGAGGTCTTTTGTCTCGCCAGATCTTCACCTGCTTGGGGAGTTTGAACTCCGCCCTTTGGTAACCAGTGATATCAAACTTCAAAAAACGCAAGAGACGAGTGGTCAGAGCACCTGCAGCAAAAGACTTTCTTCTCAAAAGCAATCACCTTGAAGAAGGCGAACTTGTCAACAACAATCACGGCCATGTCCAAATATGTGGCCAAAACATAACGAATCTGAGCTCCCAAATCCCAAGTGTGTCTAACTCCAATGAACAAAAGACCCAACTCATCGTTGGTAACAGCACCCTGAATGGATTTGGCATAGATATGAGAGCTGAGGATCTTGGCTGCGAGTCCGAGAACGGGACTGTAGATACGAGACTGCTTCGCACTCCTATAGATAAATTGCCCAGCAGCAATATAGTCCCAAAAATCATTGGACCTCAACAAATATGGGACATATCTGGCTCGAGCCTGCACAAAACCAAACACTCGTGCCAAATCCATAGGGGATATAGAGTAGAACTGACCATGCACGATGAAAGAGAATGTGCCTTGGTCTGCTATAGGGTTGCTAAGATCCTGATAGATGAGGCGCGCAGACGCCAAGAACTCACAAAAAACCTCAGGGTAAACATACTCCTCAAGCTCCATCAAGCCTGGGAGTCCCATCCTTCGAAAAAGATCAAAGAAATCCTCGCGAATCCCCAATGCGTCTAGGAGGGCAATGTCAATAACACGAGACATGGGGAATGTGATATGCCCCAAATGCTGTAAAAAATGAGAGTTGTGCTCATCCCATTCTTCAGTGACAGGACGATTGGCGGGATGTAAGACATCGATCTTTCTGAAATGCTCATGCATTCCATACTTCGTAGTTGAGCCCATGGGCAAAGTTACGGCGTTACGTTTACCTATATCCTGCGAAAATGAACACTTAGAAACCAAATTAGTATCAAATTCAAAACACAACAAACACGAAAATTATCATCTCTATTGCAAAGAACGATGTTCCTGTAAAAATCAAACTTGTAGACATGAAGAACATGCATCAAAACAGTTTACGGAAGCAGGAACATCATCAACTCATCCAATTTTCATTTTGCATTCATAGTCCAAGTGTAACTCATCAAAATAATCGCAACCAAACACCAAAACTTGTAGAAATCAGTCACATAGATGCCACAAAAGAGAAATATCATCAAAAACCAAGGTAAATCCTCAAAATGATTTCCCGTTTGCAGTCACAAATTTGCTAAGAACCGTTTGCAGTCACAAATTTGCAACAAAATTGCTACGACTTAGCGAAAGATGGTGATTTCGTCGCAACTCTCTAGCAAAATTTGCGACGAATTAGCGAGCATAACGGAAAATTAGGTTGAAATGACTTTCTGGTGTGAAAAATATTTGCTAGGGCATAGTTAGTCGCAAATCAGTCGCAAACATTTCCTATATATACAACTCCACACTCTCCCATTTCATTCACAACATCTTCAAACCAAAAAAAAAACTAAAGACAAATCGAAAAAAAATGTCGAGAAGGTAAAAAAGAAACGAACATGTTCCTATGTCATGCTAATTCTACGTTGTGAGATAATCCCTTTGAAAATGGTAGGACTTCGAGATTTGAAAACGAAGATGTTCCTATGGAAATAGATGAAATCGAAGTAGCTGATTGAGTTAATAACATTCTGCTCTCTAAGAAAATTGAAGCACGGGAAACTGTCTGCACAACAATTTCTAATACGACAATCTTATGGTGCAAGTTTGTCCCATTTTAGTAGAAACCATATGAAGCTTTTGAACAATCTTATGGTGCAAGTTTGTCTCATTTCGACGACGGTCTTGCTGCCAAGTATCTTTTTGGTGGAGTCTATAAAATGCCTGAGATTTTTGATTACCCTATAAAAAATGGTCACAATGAGATTTTGATTACCCTAAACCCTACAGTTTGTAATTAATATTAGTATATATTTAAACAAATTGCAAGGAATGTGCGAGAACTCCTCACAATTTTTTCGCAAATTTGCGAGGAAGTTGCGATGAGTCCTCGCAAATTCCTCACAAATCATTACCCTAAACCCTAAACCCTAAAAACTAAACCGTAAACATTAAAGCATAAACACTAAACCTAAACCCTAAACCCTAAACTACGAAAAGTAACACGAAACAACCAGTTATCTAAATGATTCTTCTAGAAGTAGATAAAAACAACAACAGAATAAAATGATAACATGTGTATTTTCGAAGTTATATAAAAACTCAAGTTTACTTTATAATGTTATAACTTTTGAAAAAGTTCATATGAACATTCGTAATTTGTTTGCATTTTTGACGATATCATCGATTATTTGAATAAAAGGTCAAGAAAGATTACATAGTAGTTATCAACACACAAACATGCGAGAAATACAAAACCATAAACCCTAAACCTTGTAATTAATATTAATATATAGATTTAAACAAATTGCGAGGAATCTGCGAGGAATCCTCGCAGATTCTTCGCAATTTGTGGCGGGTTGTAATTAATTTATGCGGTTTATCGAAAATTTCATAAAAAATTGCAAGGAAATTGCGACGAATCTTCGTAATTTCCTCGCAATTTCTAGCGGCAAA
>OVAN01016972.1:0-10276 GCA_900406275.1 Anastatica hierochuntica
GCAAATATCCGACGATTAAAAACGTCGCTAATTAGCGTCACTATTTTGCATTTGTACATATAGTTATAAAAATGTCGCTATTATACGACCAAAGTGGAATGTTTTAAAACAGTCGCAAATTCACGACTATTTTGCGACTAAATTATTTTGCGATGAAAAGTTAGCGACTCGATGATTTAGTCGCAAATAATTCGTAAACACCTCTTTTGCGACTACTTCGTGACCAATTCTGCAGTGGCGAATGATCTGTTTTCTTGTATGATGGTGCTACTGTGTGGAGATGACCAAGAGGACCCCCGAGGCAATGTTTCAGAAAACAAAGGTTTGTTTCCGCGTTTTAAAAAATTTTTTTTCGTTCTTGGCTTTTACTTGAGGAAAAGAAAGAAGCTAAGTCTTGGGGATTTGATAACACTATTATTTTACAGTTTTTAGTTAGATTTTTACATATTTCTTTGCAGGCTTTTAATGCTTTTTCGACCTCTAGAGGTAGTTTTCTCTTATTTGTGATTTGAGGGACTAATCAGGTTAAATCATCAAAAATGATGGAGAAATGTGCTAATTGGACCTCACTCATATTACCAAGAAAGTTTCATTGATGGATCATGAAGACAAAGGCTCAAACACTTGAGTTTTGCATCTTACCAATCTGGACAAATTCTCAGCATCCGAAAGATCATCATAAACGAAGATCTTCCCTTCATTTTATTGAGCTGGAATTTGGTCAAAAGTTGTCATTTTGAGTTAGCTTTCATATGCAAGTTGTTTGAAGTTATTTGGAGCTATGAAAGAAGAGTTATAGCCATTTAAGTGAAGATACGTCAACCTGTCTCGGAAAGGAAGCAAGTGGAGCATCATTTGAAGCTGTGATAAGGTGATGGAGTTTACACCACCGACGAGTGCTCATTTTTGGCACACTCCGGTCACAGAGACATTTCATGGTCAAAAACAGATTTCAAGTCATAACTTTCGGTTCGCTTAACCGACTTTGATTCCGCAAGAACTGACTTATCCGAGGACGCCCTAGGAAACCCTATTATTATAAATAAGTTGCTTTTAGCCTTTATAAAGGGAGAACCACGAATTTTAAACAGAATTACAAGCTGTCAAAAGCTGTGAGAGATCTTTTCTTTTGTTCTTGAAGTTTCGAAGTGTTCTTGAGAGAGATATGTTTCATACTTTGTCATAGAGAAGATTTCCTTACTCTTGATCTATTTAATAATGTTTTTCTCATTGATTGCTTTCTGTTTTTCGTGCTCCATGTCTGAGTAGTTCATTGTTTAGGTTTGTAGGCTTTTCAAAGAGGTCATGTATTCATGAGATGCTAGTATTTGTTCAGGGATTCATTTAGTCTTTGTCTCGGTTGGTCTTTATGCATGATTGTTCTACTTGCGCATCTAGTAGTTTGTCCATAGGTAGATTTTCATTCCAAAAGCTTGTTAAATCACCTTAACTAAATCTTTGACAAGCTGAGTTTGAAGAGGCTTCGAAAATAGACCGCTTTGGCTCCGTGAACTTATAGAAACATGTGTCTATTTAATGCATGCTAATTATTTAATATCATTCGAAAGTCTAGGTTCCTTGATAACTAATATAGAATCCAGAACCTCAAAAATGGAAATGATTTAAATTAGTGTTTTCGAGTTCTAGACGTATCTTGTTTCTATTTCCTAAACAAATTGATTTTCTCTATGATGCATGATTCTCTGTGAATGTCCTATGTGCTTAACGCTTTTTCTAATTGACTTACATCTTTTAATCATTTTTAGTCATTGTATTTTACTTTTAAACTCACCAAATAACTCTTTTAATTTCTGTTTTAGCTTAAATTAATTTTGAAATTCGTAGTGTAAGATCTTAGTCCTCGTGGGATCGATAACCTGAAGTACTGCATCTACGCTGTGCACTTGCAGCAATAGTGTCTTTTTGGGTCAAACTTGACACGCTATCAATATGGTTATTGCATGTAGTTTTTCAAGCATGTCATCCACGATCAAAATGAGAAATATATCCTTTACTGTCACTTCATTCTATGCTTGCTAATCAGTGCAGAATCACCTGATGGAATCCAGGATCTCTGAACAAGGAACGAGGAGTTTCAGATCTGAATTTTCAGAAGGGTTCTGCGAAAAACAGGAAGGAGTTTTCAATGATGATGATATTTTGGATAGAATTTATTCTAGTTCTAGAGAATTAACTCTTTTATGATCTGGAATGAAAAAGCTCTTAGAGAATTAACTCTTTAGAAATAAGGGTTTGTTCAAAGATGAACAAAGATTCACTTTCTTAGAAAGAAAAGAGAAAACTTAAAATTTCATAAAAACTCTGCATTAATCTAAAAGCTGCAGATTACAACACTTAAGTAGAGATGATCTACTAGGTTTTCCTGCAAAAATAATAACCTAAAACTAAACGAAGTATCGAAAATAATAAACCAAACAATAACGAGAAATAATTAAAAATCATAATCTAAAAACCAATTACTGAAACCGAATAGTTGGAGCTTTGGTCTAATGCTGGTTTTCCTCATCAATTGAGTTCAAAATTGGTTCAGAGTAAACCAATCAACAACTCGATTTTGTAGCTTCTTGGACTTGAATTTCGTGGCTGCTCATCTAACAAGTAGTAATGGATCTTTAATTTGGGCTTCGACTTCTTTTGGGCTGAAATAACCAAGCCTTCTTGGTCACTTGATGCTGAGGTTTCTTGAATGTTTTGAACTCCTAAGAGACCCATCTTGAAGGTAAAATATGGCTGAAATAATGTTCTTGCCTTACATGGATAATTTGCTCTTGAACCCACACGAACAGGCTTGACAGACAAGCTGAAAGTCTGTTGACTTTGAAAATCCATAACTAATTCTTCTCAGCGTCTTTTCAAGTGATTCAACTTTTTCTTGATCCCTTGATGGCTTGAAAATCTAAAAACTTTTGAACCATAGCCTGAAACCTTCTGGTTTGGTCGGAATACCCTTCGGAGTGAGGATATGTATGTTCTGCAAAAATCTTGATTCACCCAGATTGTAAGCGCTATAACTCTCAAACCTTTAATGTCGTTGTGATTACTCCAGTTTCTAAAGATGCTCTGAGAGGTAAGATTTCCAGAAAAATCGAGCTTTTTGCCTAATTCCCTTTGATTGGAAAGATATGCTCCTTTGAATGTGCTTGGGTCTGTGAATTGAGTTGAACAGGATTGCATCATTCCCTCCTCCTTTAAAAGGATTTGTCCTCAAATCCAGACCTTCTAGAAGAATAAACTAGTTGATGAATTGGTTCTCATGCATTCTTCTGAACCTTGGAAGAATGATATTCCATCCAGGCTTGAACACATAGTGTTGTAACCTTTTTTCATGCCATGAATACTCTATGTGACATTGATGAAAACCAGCAACTTCTAAGGCAAACGATGATCTCTTTCGTGTGGATCCTTTTCTTTTATTACTGTTGATCTATGTTTCATCATCCCTTCCTCCTTTAAAAGGATTTTTCCTCAAATCCGGACCCTCTAGGATGAATGAACCGTCAATACTTAGCTTGGATGTTGCTGTCCTTTTGTCCAATGTGTTGTTGTTGTTGCTGGACACACATGTCATTCCTCCTGGCTCAAAAACAAAGTGTTGCAGCCTCTTGACGTGCCTTAGATGCTCCACGATATTGTACTTAATCCAAATAACAGGATGAAGCTTATCAAAACAGAAAAATAAACCATGATTCCCACCTGTTTTGATCATTGCGTGCTCCTTTTCGTGGATTGATTTTGATCCAATTATTTCTGCTTCTTCAGCTACATTCTGGTCATGAATTGGGACACTTACAGCCTTTGGCTCCTCCTCTAGTTCAGCTAAAGAGGTGGAGAAATAAACCTCTTGTGGTGGAAGCCTCTTTGGTGGATAAGACATATTAAACTCTTCAAAGCAGGAAAAATCAAATTCAGGCTCCTCCCACTGAAAATTGGGTACATACATAGAACTCATTGTTATTTTAAGCTCCTCCCAGGTGATGATGGGTTCTTCCTCCTCCCACCGTACATCTTCTTCAGCATTCCACCAAGCTTTAGCCTCACCTCGTAGCAGACTGATAGCAAGACGCAACTTTTCCCATGAAGGTGCTTGATTATGGTGAATGAAGTTGTCTACGTCTTCAACCCATGAGAGGAAATCTTCAGGACCTTTTCCCCCAGAAAAAACCCTTGGTAGGATCATAGGGTCATGACTTTAAACGCGGCTAGCCAAGAATTCGAAATCATTTCCAGAAAATAAGATAGAATCTGAATCGAAAATAGGGTTCCAAAATAGAAAAATAATCGCAGAGTTTGTAGAAGAAATAACATGTGATCTCTTATTTAAATGCTCTAATACCACCTAATGCAATCTAGGATCTCTGAACAAGGAACGAGGAGTTTCAGATCTGAATTTTCAAAAGGGTTCTGCGAAAAACATGAAGGAGTTTTCGATGATGATGATATTTTGGATAGAATTTATTCTAGATCTAGAGAATTAACTCTTTTATGATCTGGAATGAGAAAGCTCTTAGAGAATTAACTCTATAGCAATAAGGGTTTGTTCAAAGATGAACAGATATTCACTTTCTTAGAAAGAAAAGAGAAAACTTAAAATTTCATAAAAACTCTGCATTAATCTAAAAGTTGCAGATTACAACACCTAAGTAGAGATGATCTACTAGGGCTTCCTGTGAAAATAATAACCTAAAACTAAACCAAGTATCGAAAATAATAAACCAAACAATAACCAGAAATAATTAAAAATCCTAATCTAAAAACCAATTATTGAAACCGAATAATTGGAGCTTTGGTCGAATGTTGGTTTTCCTTATCAATTGAGTTCGAAATTGGTTCAGAGTAAACCAATCAACAACTCGATTTTGTAGCTTCTTGGACTTGAATTTCGTGGCTGCTCATCTAACAAGTATTAATGGATTCTTAATTTGGCCTTCTTGGCCACTTGATCCAAAACGTGATGTTGAGGTTTCTTGAATTTTTTGAACTCCTAAGAGACCCATCTTGAAGGTAAAATATTGTTGGAATAATGTTCTTGCCTCACATGGATGATTTGCTCTTGAATTCACACGAACAGGCTTGACAGACGAGCTGAAAGTCTGCTGACTTTGAAAATCCATAACTAATTCTTCCCAGCGTCTTTTCAAGTGATTACACCTTTTCTTGATCTCTTGATGGCTTTAGAATCTAAAACATTTTGAATCATAGCCTGAAACCTTCTGGTTTGGTCGTAATACCCTTCGGAGTGAGGATATGTCTGTTCTGCGAAAATCCTAATCACCCAGATTGTAAGCTCCATAACTCTCAGGCCTTTAATGTTGTTGTGATGAGTTTAGTTGCTAAAGATGCTCTGAGGGGTAAAATTTCCAGAACAATCGAGCTTGTTGCCTAATTCTCTTTGATTGGAAAGATATGCTTCTTTGAATGTGGTTGGGTCCATTATGTGAATTGAGCTGAACAGGATTGCATCATCACCACTATATATCCTTCTTCTTGACTAGGGAAATTGTGAGGAGAAAGGAATCGAGCTATGTCTAATTAAGTTGACGTCAACTATTTTATGAATTTGTCTTTTGATATCTTATTTCTGGAAATGTGTATAGTGGTATGCACGGACATTGATTGGATCGACTCCTTCTTTTAATGTAATGTGGTGCTCAATTTCCTGGACAAGTGGGAGAGCCGACAAAAGTTTAAAATGAGGGCAAAGGGTTGCAGATTCCAATGAATTTCATCTAAAACTAGGTGAACGAATGTATCTTGAGCCTGACTCATGAGTGTTAAACATGTTTGTCCCATTTTTACCTCTATTTTTATCTCCCCTTGATGGCACACTGCTATTGGATTACTCACTATCCCTTGTAGAAAAATCTCATGGCCAGTCCATGAAAAAATATTGTTTGGGTCTTTCAATCACAATCCAATGGTGTTAATCATTGTACTCCAAGCACAACATGAAGACTAGGGAGAGGCAGAGTGTAAAGGTTGATGTCAAATATTGCTCCATCTATGTATGTGATTATTCTTCAGTAAGCGTCATTACATCAAAGTAAAAACCCGTCAGTTGGTTGAATAAAAAAAGACTTGTATGTGTTATCTTCAAATTAAGACGATTCTCTGTCTTATCATTTATGAAGTTATGTGTCGCATCAGTGTTGATTAGGCAACAAAGGTTTTTCTATTGATCTTCAAGACGACACACATGGTATCTCGTGAATCCCTCCTAGTTAAAGCTTATATTAAAATCCCGAGTTCTTTTGTTTTTGGTTGCAACCTCATCGTCTTCCTCATCATCTTCTATCTCTTGAGGAGAAGAAGCTAAGATTTCTGGCATTAGTGGCTTAGGTTACACATTTTATCACAGATGAAGTACAATCCATAACTGCGTTTTCACTTTTTACTCCTAGCTAAGTCTTTTTGTTGGTGGTGATTGGCCCTCATCGTGTCAATTAGTATTGACAGGTGATATATTAGGTATGCATGCGCAAGAACATCCATACCACTCCTCTCATTCTCAACCCTCATAATTTGTTATTTTGCATTCATGAGAGGTTAATGATCTCCTTTATTTATTTTGGGTGAAACATTATGATGCCGATCAGAATTTTCTGTTGAAAGCCAACCATGAATGTTATAACCGAAACCTTTTGCGTGTAGCCTTCCACTTTTTTTGTAATCGCTAAAACTCGCGTCGATAGTTTTTGAATGTCCTTTTTTGGTGAATAAAAGACGAAGTGCCATCAAAATTCTCGTAGTGAAGGTCCCATTTTTTATCATCAAAACCTTCCATTCAATGTAAAAGTGTTAGCCTCGAAGTGCTTTCAGAATCGCTTGTCACCACTCATTCGTCTCTTCCTCCAAATGGTAAGAAACAAAACTAACTCGTTGATCATGTAACATTTTTGGTAAGTGAAATATGGTTTTGTTTTACTCACCCAAGCAGTTGGATCACCCCTCGAAACCTCGAAAATTCAAATATGATGTTGTGGTTTACCAACATGCTGATGAAATAATTTATATGTTCACTTCGCTTGAATGATCCTAAAAGTTAATGTCCTTCAGGGTGGGAAATTCCCTTTGGAACACTCGACCTACCCTCCATGTTGCTAGTCACGGTCTCCATCAACTGCTGGAATGAATTTTTCGAAGTGAGAAATTTCTTTCTCATGCATGCGTCTATGGCACGAAACAACGATGCCATTGTCCATTTTATTTCATCTTGCACCATGCCAAGACTCTCCTCTAAATTTGTAATCATCTCTTTGTGATTACCTGTTAGGTGAGACTCTTCTCTCATTCTCTTTTTTTGTTGGTGGTGAACGATTCTGAATACGGAAAACTCTAATACCAAATGATAGAAGTAATCTATACTACTTCTTTAATATCTAAAAACTTAAAAATTTGATGTGTTGTTGGTAGATAAATAGGTATCAACTCCTACAAACTGGAAACACGAAGCAGATGGAATATCAACTCCTACAATCTAAAATCATATATATAATTAGAGAGTTTTTCCTCCATTAAAAGTGTCAACCTAAACAAAGCAAAATTTAAACATTAAATTATACTTAATATATTCATTCAATAAATGCTCATAAATATGTGTTGTGAAATTTCTATGATAAAATATAAATAAAAGTTAACAAAAATTTAATTTTAAAAATGAAAAGAAATAATATAATGGGGTAAAAATAATGAAATCTTTAAAAAATACTAATATAATTTGATTTTAAACAAAAAAAGTTTAGCGCTTATCTTATTTAAATTAGAAAATTTTAAGAGTGGTAGAATGTTATTTGGACTTTACTATATTTTTTATAATATTCATTCAATAAATTATAATAGCAGTGAATACAAATATGGTAATTTGCTGTGTAAAATCAAAAAATATGTAATATATATATATCCAAAAAATCTATTTAAGATTTATTTAATTTAAAATTTTTAAATGTTGCAGATATTTTCCAAAATTAAAAGAAAAATAAATTATATAAAAAACATCATTAATCTTACTATCAAAAAATTTTGTTAAAAACTAACAAAATAAAATAAAATTTTAAGAACGAGTGAGAATTAAATTTCAACAGTTTTTTTAAGAAAAATAATTATATAATGGAATTTTTTTTAAAAATCATTAAAATTATAAGTGATTAAAATGATGTAGAGAGATTGAAAATCTAAGCAAAAAATAGGATAACATAGGTTCATTGCATAAATATGTGAGAATTTATAACAAATTTGATATGAAGAATAAAACAACATGTTTGTAGATTATTCTATGTACTATAAATATAAATCAAGGTTCCCTTCAAATTTTTATTGAAAACATCTCAAAAAAATTTTAAAATTTTGATTCAGTGTAATGATATGAGAATTGTAATAAAAAAAAATAAATAAAGAGAATCATTATAACTCATAAATCTTCGCAAACCTAACCATATAAGTAAAGAAAAACTCATATTTATTTATATCTCTATATCATTATTGGGGAAGTACATTTAGAAGAATAATCTTAAATTTGTAAAGAATTACATCAAATGCCATTAAAAAGTAAAAATATAAAGAAAAAAATAAAATCTTCATTAAGGATAAAGTAGGGTTTTTAAAAATGTTTTCCAAAAACTAGTCAAATTATATTAACAAAATCTTATCTAGAATCACTTAATATCTTTTTCTAAAATATCAACCTAAATAAATTTGTTTCATTTTAATAATAAGTAAATGGATCTTAAAAATTATTTAATTTTTATGTTAAAATGAAAAATGTAGTTTTAATCAAATAATATTAGTATATAACTAATTAGTTATTGTGACAAAAAAAAACTAATTAGTTATTGTGACAAAAATAAACTAATTAGTTATTAGATAAATAAAATCTTTATTTATGAAATATTAAAAGAAAAAGACAAACAAAAAAGCTAAGAAAGCTAACTTAAATATATAAATAATTAATAGTTTACATTTCTGGAATATGAAAAAAGTAAAAAAAATATTTAAATTAATGTTACCACAAAACATAATTGTTTTCAAGATCACATTACCATATCAAAACATTTATTAACAACAATTATTAAAAACGTAATTATCTCTAAAACATACTATATTTTTTATTAAATAACATAGTTTTTCACTATATCATTATAATTGAAAATTAGAGAGAAAATATGATTCAATCTGTAGCCGGTTAATTGAGACTAATATTATATACAAAAGAATTATGGTTTAGTTCATTACAGATTAAATACATTATATTTATTACCTTGTTGTTGTCTAGATGTATCTAATTTTCCAGATCACTTACAACAAGGCAACCAAAGTTGATTAACAAATATATGTTCACCAGTCCACTATAAATAAACCTCTAAATAACAAAATATAATGATTACACAAACTTATAATAAAGCTTCCTTATTCTGCAGATTTTTTTTTCGCTTTTACAAAATCCGAAGATTTTTTTATAATTGCTAAGTTACAATCATGCCTCTTTTTTCATTCCTTGAATTCTAAGAAACACCGATGCATTAGTTTTCATTTTTTTCGCGGCTTAATACTCCATAATGACAATTTCTGACAAAACTACTCCATAATTATAATTTCTCCTTTGTACATCAATAATTGCTCAGATAATATCGTGAAGATAAAAGTATTTATAATGATTTTTAATTTTTAGAATGTTAATTGACTTGATATTTAATGTTAATATACACCGTCTTTGCATTTATGGATGATGAATTGGTTTAACAGAAAAGGCCAGCAATGACGCCACGAAGGTAACATAACTTATTTCCTCTGTTTATAGATGATGTTCTATGTTTTGAAATTCTATTATTACAGAATTTTATTATTACAGATTTAATAATTTTATATAGAACATGGCTAACGAAAATGATTCATCAACCAATAAAAAAATTATTACAGAATATAACGAAACCAATAATTTAATGTTCACACACATTTATGAGAACATCTATACTATTAAAACAGAAGCACAACAACTACTATTTACGTGTGATATTATCCATTTTGAACTCTTATATTAATATTAATTATGCACATTATATTACTGCATAATAACTTAATTATTCATTCCCTTATTTAATATATATTATTTCTTCTATTTTGTATATTAAATTATACATATAGAAAATCATTTACATATATTTTATGTTTTATGCATCATTAAATTAATCATGCAATAGAAATTATATATTGAATGTTATATTAAATTATACATATGACAAACCATCTACATATATCTTATACT
>OVAN01016973.1:0-10276 GCA_900406275.1 Anastatica hierochuntica
TTTTTCATCCCCAATTCGTGCATATCTTCTCGTGGAAATATTCCTTTTCCCGGATTCGCGTATATCTTTTTCGAGATCCTTCCTTATTTTCTCGAAACTTAACATTTTCGCGAATTCCCGGAAAAGCGTCATCATAAATGGGCCACTTCTCGCCCGAAATCGTAAGTGGACTGTTATCGCGATTTGGGCCCTTTCGGGCCGTTTCGCGGCTAAGTGATTTTGACGATTCCTTTCGGAAATTTTGTTTCTCGTAAGACCAAGCGATAATAGTTCGTGGAACGATAAGACTAATCGTATAGTTTAGACTCTTCCGGTGTTTAAGTTAATTGTCGTCGTTTTACACGATCGATACGAAATCCACTAAAAGTATGAATCCTTACGATTATCGTCACGACGGTTTGACAAAAACTCCAATCGAGACGAAACAAGAGACGATCAAGTGATGATTCGAAGGAGATGATGATCAAAAAGGACGTGGTTCAGCCAACGGATAACGGCAGAACGTTGTCCGCGTGCTAGCGCCATCTGGCGCCAAGACCGAGCCCTAGTCTTTGCGCCAATTGGCGTCAAGACAAGCTCTCTGTCTTGGCGCCAATTGGCGCCAAGACGGACCTCCAGTCTCGGCTTCGATTGTCGCCTAGACTAGCCTCTAGTTCAATCGTTAATCGGTTCCAAGACTCGCTCGTATTTTGGCGTCAATCGGCGTTCAGATGTTTTCCCGAAACGATGCGGTTTTCCGATGTTCCCTGACGTTTCGTATCGCTTCGATTTTGATGTTACCGTTTTTGATCCCAACAGTATACAAAAATGGATGCAAAATATATGAGAACTTTGTAAAGAAAGAAAAAATCTTTTTGGTTTTTTCGAAAATTTTCAATTTTTTCGTATTTTTTACAAATATTAGATATTCACAATGCATGACTCAAGGATGATTAAAAGAAAACAAAAAAAATAAAAATGCTCATTAGTACTAAGCCCCTCTCTCAGACTTAAATTTCACCGTCTCGGTGAATCCTAAGTCGTGAGATTGACCTTGAAAAACAAACAAGCAAAAACCGAAAGTTTGAATGAAATATGCAATGGTATAGACAATGGATTGTAGGAGTACCTTTTTACTCATATGAATGAGTGTTGAGTGGATGAGACGGAGGAGTCCTTTCCATTCCTCCTTAGTGGTGGCTCTTGGAATGACATTCTTGGTGGATTCATTCCTTGCTCTAGCGGTTCAAATTCATGAGCATCATACTCTCATCCAATCATAAGGTTTCTTTGACGGTTGATTTGTGTTGAAGATGAAGTATTGCTTTTGTTCTTGTTTCATGTATGTGGGGTATGATAATCTCATAGATCTTTGTGGTGGTGCCATTTTTTAATGCCTACACTTAAGAATGTAAACAAAGTGAATTCAAAATTTAACGAACACAATGGAACAAACAAAAAGGATTTGGCTTTAAATCTAATAGAGCATTTAAGTAAAAATAGTCATATGATTCGATTTTTAGCAATTCCCTAATGCTACTTCATGATCCTAAATGCATTGTACTTATGCAAAACTAAAATGTCATCATTCCAAAACATATAAATTTTGGCCATTAAGGTGGTCTACTCTCAAAGCCTTTTCCCGTTGGTGGTTGAGATTATGATTCCAAATCTGGTTCCTCTTACGTTACTAGATCCTTTCGACGTGTAGCTTCCACTCTCCTTCTGAACCATGGTTTGAAGGATTTAAGTTAGGATAAAATTTGGGTAAGTCTTGTTGTACTACTTCAGAAAGTAAAGATCGAAGCGTAAACTTTATTACTAATAATGTAAAAGCAGGGAATACAATGAAATAAGAGCAAGAACCTTAGTTTCTATTGAAACTACCTTTGCTTATATTGAGTGTTTAGGTCGTAGAATGTAGATGTCGATCTTAGGATATTGGTTCTCTTATTTATATTATATTGTCGTGTAGTTTTGGTGATTATCTCGTGGACATTTGTCGATATCGACATATTTAAGGAATATTTTGTTATGTTCTTGTTGAATCCCTTTTTTAGAGTCAGTTATATCAATTAAGGTACTTTTTTACCTGATGGCGTTGGTCGTTCGAGCAGCGATTTTACATGCACAGGAAAGATCCTTGCTGACGTTTCTCTTTGTCTATGTAAACAAGGATTCCTTAGCAGGAAGCAAGAGGATTTATTTATCTTCAATAGTTTGAACCTCTTCTTCCACCATCAAGACCATGGGAGTGGTGAACTCTGCTATCAAATCGACGAGTGCATGCATCTTGATGGTCGTAGCTGGTCTCTATATCACATCATAATCTCCTAGCTCTATGACTCGTTTGGCTAACCTTTCTTATACCTTTGGTTTATGCATGATGGCTTTAACTGGCACCGATATGAGCAGGACTGTGGGATGAGCCTGAAATAAGGTCTCAACTTTTTGTATGCCATGACCAAGGCTATGGCGATAATTTTGAGGTGGTTGTAACGCGTTTTTGCATCTAAGAGAGACTTGCTGACGTAGTAAATCATGTGATATTGCATCTCCTCCTCTCGGACCAAGACTCCTCTCACAGCGTGTTCTGACATAACCATGTATAAAAGCAATTCCTCTCTTTTTTAGGGCTTTTATAGAAAGGGCAGTGTGGTCAAATAATCTTTCAACGCAGAAAAGTCTTGCTCATATTTTTCTTCCCATGCGAACTCTTTAGTCTTCTTGAGGGCAGTGAAGAAGGGATGAGACTTATTTGATAGTCATGAGATAAACCTGTTGGGCATTGCCATCCTTCATGTAAGCTTAGAGTATCTCAAAGAGTCTCTTCCCAATAAAAAGTTAAAAAATAATGAAAAAAATGAGGAAAGAGAGTAAGATGAATCTTTCATAATCTCTCATGTAAGAGACTCAAATCTCTCATTTAGATACTCATTTGATATAAGTTTTAATATTATTGGTATAAACATTTTTTTGATTAAAATAAATTACATAATTAAATTAAATTAAGACTATTATAATTATATTTGTGAGATACCATTATGAATGCTTTTATGTACTTCTTTTTGGCTCCTTGGTATAGGAATGCCCTACTTGACCTTGATTTGCTCTGGGTTGCCTTCTATATCATGATGAGTGACAATGTAACTGAGGAATCAACAAAAGTTCACATTGAACGCGCACTTGGATGGGTTTAACTTCATGTTGTACCTGCGCAGGGTAGCGAAACCTTGTTGTAGATGCGCAATGTGATCTTCTGGAGAAAATTTCCTTCGCTTTTGCCTTACTGGACGATGGTCGGTATCAACTTACAACTGATGGGATATGACCTTTGGGTATATCCTTGGCAAATCTACATGGGGCCAAGCAAAATAATCGTCGTTTGATCGAAGGAAGTCAATAAGTCTTCTCCTAATGTCAGCGGGAGTTATAATCTTATCCTCAGCACTTAGCATGGGTCAGCCTCTGTTAGTAGGATATCGTCAAGTTGATCCACTCCCATCTCTTCATCATGTTTGTTTACCATTTCTTTTGGAGGTTGTGTTGATGCTAACGCATTAGTTTTGAGTGTAACTTTGCAGCAAAAACGAGCGTGTATATGGTCACCTAGAATCTCCTTTATTCACCATGGATGGGGAACTTGATGATCTTATGTAAAGTTGATGGTACGGATCACATGACATATATACATGGCCAACCTATGATGGCATTATAAGCCGACGGGCAGTACATGATTACAAACTCAGTCTTTTTGTTAACCCCTTCTGTGGAACAAGCATAATTGCCTCTCTGTCAATTCATTTCACCTCGCGGTAGATTCCAATCAATGGATTTGAATTTTTAATTATTCTCTTGTTGACTAACTTCAATTTCTCGAATGCAATCTTGAATAAGATGCTTGTCGATCTGCCGCTATCGATTGAGTATGCGCTTCTTGAGGCATTTTGGCTATGATTAGGGATATAAAAAAGGCATCATGATGTAAGGCGAGCACCCTTTTACCTTCCTCGGATGTGAAGCTTATCGTGCTAAACAATACACCTTCACTTCTTAGCTTATTTGACACATAGTTTGTCTTGGCAGTGTTTAAGCTTTTTCCGGTAGTTGGATTAGGCATTTCTCCAATGCTTAGACTTCCGTGATGAAGTTAATTACTAGGTTTGGCCTTGACGAGCCAGGGCATTTTCTACCTGATGCTCTTGGTGGGCTTCCCTTGTCAGGTTATTCTTTGCTTTGTATGAGAGGTACTCTCTCTCATATTATCATTCCTCAACAAATCATTCACTTATAACCTTAGAGATATGCAGTTTGATGTGTCTATGTTTTCATGCATAGTTAAGGTCATTTAGTTCGTGTTTTCATTGTCTTTAGGTTGTATATATTTCATTTTAGTGCTAAAATCCATTTAGTTTAGGAATCAAGTCTAGTTTAGGATTTTTCGCATTTGCATTGCATTTCTTTACATATGTAGGAATGGAGCTTAACAATCAAAATGGAGAGCTTAGAGCAATGGAATCTTGGTGAACAAATGGAGAATAAACAAGGGAAATAAAGAGTTAAAATCATTTGGAAGAAGAGGAGTTTCAAGAATAGAAGAAATGAGCTAAAAAGGAAGAAATCAAGCCACCATCTACCCTAAACAAAGGAGGGGTCGATGGGTGCTTAAATTGGAGAAACAAGGAAACAATTCCTTGCCAGTTTACTTACCCATTGATCCTAAGGTCAATACACAAGCAAGGGGAGGGGGTCGGTGGGTTAGAAACTTACCAGAGATCTGTCCAATTAGCTATCCATCGACCCCATGGTCGATGGGTGAGCTCCTTATGGTTTATGGGTCGCCTACTGTCGAGATAGATGGCCTAGGGAAACACTTCTCTTTCCCATTTGTGTACAAATACTCTTCTTAAACCCTTAAGAACATAATCTTGAACTAAAATCTCTTAGTCTTGCATCTTCAAACTTAAATCTTTCTTTGTAAAACCTTTGAATCTTTTTATTTTGATTTTGTGTTTCTTGTCTTTCATTTCTGGTTGTTTTTGTTTCTAAGGTTATTGATGCATTGGTATTGTATGAGCTTTTATTTTTTTAATCAAAAAATGATTTTTATATGTATTTGCTTCTTTTTGGAGTCGTTTGGTGTTTTTTACTGTTTTTCCAAGTTATAGGTTCGTTACGCGGAAAAGAGTACATTTAGATGAAAAATGGGTGCTAAAGTGAGCACTACAACTTCTCTTCACTGAAATAGACAAGGATCAACTGATCCTAGGTAGGGATCGACTGACCCATGTAGTTTAAAGATTACACATATACGGACAGAAGGACAAGGATCGATCGATCCTTTCTTAGGGATCAGTCGATCCATGTCCCGACGTAAATTGAACTGAACCAGATTTTGAAGACCAAAAAAGACTCAAATTTATATTAAAACATAGAGACTCGACTTTTATTCATTCTTATGCTATTTTTGAGTTCTTAGAGCAAACATTCAATTTTGTAAAACCTAAAGGAGACGAATTCCAATCCATACTCTTTTGAGAAGAATTCTGAACCCTTTACTCTTGTTTCCTTTCAGTACAATATGTCTTTCTCAAATTCATTTTTGTTGCTTTTATTTCCATGAGTGAGTAGTAGTTCATAAGTTGGGTTTAGGGTTTTCGCGTAGGGGTTTTCATGATTCAGTGATTGCTAGGTTGTTAGATTGGGAAATTA
Source organism: Anastatica hierochuntica (assembly GCA_900406275.1). NCBI lineage: Eukaryota > Viridiplantae > Streptophyta > Magnoliopsida > Brassicales > Brassicaceae > Anastatica > Anastatica hierochuntica. The sequence continues at coordinate 5,692 of OVAN01016973.1, forward strand.
TCAATTGGATCTTCGTTTAACATTGTTCTCAATGCTGAAATTAGTTTGATCACCTGGTTTCTGATATTATGTTGTTTAGTGCACTTAAAGAGTTTGATTAAATGTTTGAAAGAATGTTAGATGAGCAAATTGTCTTAGCCCAAAAGAACTTGATGTTTAAGCAATTTGTGAACATATCAATCCTGATTAGAATGCATGTTTAGGATCTGAAACTCAACGGAAGTCAGTGTCTAGGATTCTAAAACATAGTGGGTTAGCACTACGCAAGTAGGTTAATTCTAAGTTCGTGAATTGAGTTCAAGATGGTTCTTAAATGTTTCTCTGACAACAAATCTACATAATTGATGAAATGAATCCCCTGAGAATACCATGTACCATCATTTTCTTGATTGATTATAACCCGTTGATTTGCTTTCTTGCTTCTTGTTTGCTTGATTTTCGATTTAGTGTCTTTAACAACTTTCTCTTTTCCATTTAACCCATATTTGATTCATAATATCTTTTGTGATCATTGGTCTCAGTAGATCAATCCTGCTTATACTACTACGAGTATATATGTGCTCTTGCAGTTAATTTTCAGGTGTAGCCTCAGCCTATCAGTTATGGATTTACCCTAAGATCAAGATCATATCTTTTGAGTTTCATGGATCTTAGTGAGTAATTAGCTTGTTGAATCTTAAGATGTAGTAGGTTAGGGTTAGATTTATGATTGAAATGGGTATTGGGTAAGTCTTGGCATAAAATTTTATAGGTTTTATTTGGTTTATTTTGATGGAATTCGTTTGCATCAAATGCTTAAAAAGTGTTTGAGAAAATGCTTGAATGAAGCAAAACTCTATGTCTTTTAACTTGAGGCACAAAGTAGTCATTTTAAGTTGTTAGATGGTTATAGGGGCTTGTAGAGCATTATCACTTGCGTGTTTAGATAGGCAATAAGTGAAAGTTGAGACTTGTAATATTCATGGGTGAATATATCTTCACTTTGAGAGTAGGTTGATCCATAATTAAAGGATCTTTGGCCTATAAATAACTTAAATCATCTAATAAAGCCTAAGAGAAACTCATTTTAGTTTTAGATTGACTTTGAACATGATGCTATGTCATAAAGATTCAACATTTATCAATTTTCTTACTTTAATCTTTGCAAAGTTGTTCACTTTCTTGCATTTTCCCAATTGCCTTTCATCTTTATTTCATTTAATTATGATTTTCACTTATGTTTATGTTGAGAAGTAGTTACAGTCCAACATATTGAACTTGCTTAGACTAGAACTTAAGTGCATTCTTAATGTTAAACTTTAACTTTGTCAATCTTTATTTATTTGAGTTCGGCCCCTTTGTATTACAACGACAACCGTAACTTTGCAATGTGTGTGCGTTTTTAAAAAAGAATCTAAAAATTTTAAAGCTTATTTCTTGTGTTGAAAACATGCCCCAACACAGTCTTCATCTCAGAGTCTCTTCTCTCTATGGGAAGCGGACGAATCCAAGCATGATTCGCATAGAAAGCCTTCAGAGTGTCATATTGCGCTAGAGTCATCCTCTGTTGAGGTTGATTTGTGCGTTATTGCCCCACAGCTGCAACATTCTTCTGGCTAATTTGCTGAGCAGCAGCATTAGCACCAGCTCCAGCACGTGGATCACCTCCTGGAAGGACTCTAGGAAAGAGAAGATTTTTATGAACTTGAATATTATCACCCATGTTGTCACCCATGATTTCATTGAACTCAAATTCCTCAATAACCTCCAGCAGCTTCTCCTTCTTCTTATGTCTCTCTAGACGCCCTGGTTCCGGCTCAAACTTGAGAATATTCGCGATTCCTTGGCTTCTACTATGAGGCATGTTCATGCACCTGAAAGTACAAAAAAGAAGAAAAAGAAGAGATTAAACAAAATAAAGAAAAATGCCTTAGGCACGCAATGATCCTAAGTTCTAAGACGACCTATTGGTCCCCGGCAACAGCGCCAAAAAACTTGATAGCTCAAGTTTTCACCCGAGAAATCACTGCAAGCATACAGTTAAGCACGTTGTAGTGGTTCGGGATCGAATCCACAGAGACCAAAGGTAGCACAAAGAATTTCATATCAAACAACGTGCTAAAGCGAAAAGTATGTTTTGTAAGAGATGCAGAAAATCGAAATTAAGAGGCAAGGAAAGCAAGCAAATGACTAAGGGTTGTAAATCAATAAAAAAAAAAAAGAGTTGGGCATTGGGTATTCTCATAGAAACATTTCATTGTTGAATCGAATCATTGACTAGGGAACATGTTTTAAACTGTCCTGAACTCAAACACAATTGTAAAATTGATCTACTTCCGTAGTATCAATTCTCTATGTATTAGAAACCTCGAGACTAACTTCCGTTGATTCTCAGATTCTAATCATGCATTCTAAATAGGTTTGATAGGTTCACAATTCGCTTAAACATCAACTTCCATTGGCTTAAGATAAATTACTCATTTAGGATTCTTTCAGGCATTTAATCGAACACTTTCCAGGTGTTAAATAACCTAAGATCAGAAACTAAGTGATAAGTTAATTTCATGCATTACGAACAATCCTAGATAAACATCCAATTGATTAAATCTCTAATCATACAATTATCTGTCAACAAATCATGAATCCCTATGCGAGAACCCTAAACCCAACAAGCAGACTACTCACTCATGATCAGAGAAACAACACAAATCAAATCAGAGAGAGACATCATTGTATTGAACAAAAATAAAGAGTAAAGGTTCAGAATTCTTCTCGGATTCGGATTACGGAAGATGATTCATCTCCTTATGTTACAAATCTCCCTCTTGCTCTCAAAAACTCAGAAAAACAGCATAGTGAAAGTGTAAACAAGACTTTAGGTTTTAGTTATGAAATATAGTTCACGATAAGTTCGGTTTGGTTCTTCAAGATCGGTCTACGAAATACGGGACATGGATTGATCGATCCTGGATAGGGATCGATCGATCTCTGTCCTTCTGTCAGGACATTTCTTCTCTTCATGAATACTTCCTTCGATGCTTGAAATCAGTCCAAAATGCAATATTTTCGCTCATTTAAGCTCGATTCCTGTAAAAACACTAAAGAACACAAATCCGCTCTAAAGAGATCTAAATACATACTAAAACCCATATTTCTCATATAAAAACCGTAATAAAAACCACTAAAATGTTAACACATCAAATCCCCCAGACTTGAATCTTTGCTTGTCCTCAAGTAAAGGAAACGAAGATTAAGCCTACGGGAAAAGAAGTTTGAAAATCGAATGGACCTTATGCTATTAGTAGACCTTACTCTGCACTACTTTCGCTAACCATATAGACTCAGAACATCAAAGAACACAAATTTGCTCCAAAGAGATCCAAATACATACTAAAATCATATTTCTTGTATAAAAACCGTAATAAAAACCACTAAAATGCTAACACATAATCTTCCTTTGGTATTTTCTTGTATCTCATCTCTCAAGAGTCGGCTTTTTATGTTTACTTTATGCGATAAGAGGGATCTTCCTCCCACTAGATGTGTCCTAGGCCTTGGACATCACATCCTCCATGGTGCGACATCAATACTTAGTCAACTCCTTGTAAAGATCACCATTGCGTAGCAAACCAAACTTAACGGTTGAGATGGTTGTAGAGGTGACATAGTTGAAGATCGACACCTTCTCCTTGTTAAGGCAATGGACGTAGGCCTTGAGAGGCTCTGCCTTCTTTTGAACAACATCATACATGTTGTTAGTTGTGCGTTCAAAGCTACAACTTGTGGCGAACTGCTCAATGAATCAACCCGTCAATGAGGCAAAGTGGTTGATAGATCTGTAGAGTAGGTTACCGAACCATTACAAGGTTAACCCAGTTAGGCTTGCTCCAAACCCCTTACAGACGCATACTTTCTGATATTCCTAACTAACTGAGGTCGTGAACATGCGTTGGCGGTACTGAGCAAGGCATGGCTGGCAAGTACATCGCATTGGCATCTCGCTGAGGGTGATGACACCGGTGAAGGGAGTGTGAGCATATGAGTTGGGAGTGCTCATGGTTATCGGTGAGGCCACTCCTGTTAAGCTTTTGATCATCTCCTCCACAGCTTCAAATCGCTTAGAGAACAATGCTTCCACACCAGTGTATCCTATTTGCCTGTAGAATGTTTGTTGTTAAATTCATCGTGGTGGGTGCCTGGTATCTTGGCAAGACCAACCTTGAGTGTTAGATTTTTTGCGATCTACCATTTTCCTTGTTGATCTTGTTGAGGTCCCATCCAGCAACTGCATCGGTAGGACGTTTCTATGATACCAGACTCGAGGGTCGGGCTCAACATTTGTGTCATAATACAATGCTTTCTCAATCGTCGCCGCCTTTAAGACCATATTCTCTTCCTCCTATAGTTTCTCATTACCTTTGAGCTTCTCCATGAGAGCTTCAAGCTGCATAGGATCCACGTCGTTGTTGTCATCTCCAGGCTGAACTCTTCGCCTTCTCGCATCGTCAAATCTTTTACTTCGTTGTACATTGTTTCGTGATTCTTGTTTGGAAATTTCACCCCCCCCCCTTCTTGTGTCAAACTGTTAAGAAGATTTTTGTGGTTC
>OVAN01016975.1:0-10275 GCA_900406275.1 Anastatica hierochuntica
TTATGTTATTATATAATCACCAACATGTGACGAGAATAGAGATAGACACATAGAGGTCGAACTCTATAGACACATAGAGGTCGAACCCTAAATACATATAAGACAAAATAGTTTGTCTAATTTTGAGATTTGATTTCAACGGAGTTAGCACCCCGATCTGATTCAGTTTGTGCACGTGTAGATAACGGTAGAGGCACGACACTTGGAGTGCTTAAAACCTCGATCCAAATCCAGATTATCTTTCCGCTGCATAATTTCCAGGTATATTTGATACCCGTAGATTATATTTAAAGTCAATAATTTGCACGGTTCTTGGGAATAAGTTCGTAAAAATATTTATAAAACTGTTTATAAATAGTTATGAATTCCAACAAAGTGTAAGTACATAAACCTGATTATTTGAAGACAAATAACCTATAATGACCTGGTTTTCTTTAACCCGGTTAAGTAACATTTTAATCCTAAACCAATTTACTATACCAAACCAAGCCTTAAATTGACCTATTTAATTCATTTTAAACCTAATCAAAAACTAATTATTTTCCCCATTCTTTTCTTTTGGCGTCACCATCATCAAAGAGAAAATCCAGAGATAATTTTTGAGATAGTGAGCAAGAGAGAAGAGAGGAAACGAGAAAGAAGAAGAAGCTTGTGCAGTCCTGCAGAAAACAGATTCGAGATGCCAGGGAAGAATAGATGATCGGCCGATCAACTCATCTCAGATGGATCTCAAAATTATACATCAGTTAAATGACCCTTAAATTGAAATTCTCCTAATTTTAGAACGCTTTTTCATCAAGTATTCAATGAAATATGGTCGATTTACTGAGAGGCATCTTGTGTAGTCTGAATCCGCGACCAGTCGGTATTTGAAGGGAGATTCCGAGAGAAATTGGAGTCTGGTCAGAGCATACTCGGTGGTTATGGATAGAGGACGTCAAACGCTTCATTCTGACCGTTCGGATTGTCAAGTCAATGATTAGTTTGTGAGTTATAGCTTGGTCTTTGGTTGGCTTTGATTCTATCAGGTTTCCCGATTTCGTTGGTTAGATTGTATTTCGGTTTTGTTTAGGTTAAATGTTGGTTTTAAAGCTGATTCTTTGTGAGATCAATGTAGGGACTTGTATGAATCCATCGGAAAAAGAAACACTGATTTCTGGTTCATATGAGCGGTGAAGCGCGTCCTGGAAGTTGGTGCAGAGAAGCTGTCCGCGTCAAAAAGGAGCTAAGGAGCTTCAAGTCAAAGTTCCAGAGAGCTGCAGAAGACTAGAAACGTTCCCGAGAACACGGTTTTACTCGGTAAGTAAAATTACCGTTTTGCCCTTGGCCCAAGTTTCCTTTTTAGGAAGTTTCCAAACATGGCAGGTTTCCATGTTTAGAAAGTTTCCTTTTTGGGAAAGTTTTCTCTTTGGACAAATTTCCTTTTTTAGGCAGCTTTTCATTTATGACAGGTTTCCATAAATGGAAAGTTTCCATTTTTAGCAAGTTCCCGTTTAAAGTGTAATTCGGGTTCCTATTCCAAGTTCTTTTTCTAGAAGGAAGATCAGCGTGGGATAAGAAGGATGACGCATGGTCTGCGTGGGGTAAAGCTCATAAGGAGGATCATCAGTCAACCATTTCAGAGGTGTATCTACCATGTGACTAAGGTGAGGAGCTACCAAGCAAATCCCCTGCTTTCTTTCGGCTTAGTTTTCTTCCTTGTTAGGCTAGCACCGAAACATGATTGAGTCTCTATGAATCGAGTCTGACTGGGTCTTCTCTGAATTGATTTCTTTTGTGTTAAATTGGAATTAGGGTTAATAGATGGTATCACCATTGATTGTTTTGCATGATGATTTTAGATTTTGATATAGTTATAAAGTGTGATGGATAGTAGGAGAAGACTTAACGTGGGGTACAGAGTAAGAATCCCTGTATTCCCGGAGCCGTGTGTGCGTAGGGTGAAGGCATTAAGTTGATCGGTGTCCATAGCCCTTAGATCGATAAAGCGTCCACTGGGTGGTGTGTATAGGCACTTAGCCTATGCTGTGTAAGCCTCTTTGGGGGGTGCCGGCAGTCACTGAAGTTGTATAGGACCAATTCTGTGTTTTCTTTGGGTGCTTTAGGTGCCATGTTTGCTGCATGTTTCTAGTACTAGTTTGGCGGTGTTGATTTGCTAAGTCGGGTATGCGGACTTGCGTTTTCTAGTAATCCACCCCTTTGCTGAGTGCTTCCCCTGTCACTCACCCCTCTCTTTTTGTCCCTCCCATCTTTTTCTTTTTTAGGTTTGTGTTAGAAGCGGAGATTTAAAGTTCAAGTTGGTGGTTTTGCGAATTGGTTTTTGTTGTACTGGTTGGTTAACCCTGGTTCCCTCGGAATGGGTGTTACAATTTAGTATCAGAGCCTAGGTTAAAGGTCACTCCGGTTTTGACCCAGAGGATCATAGTTTTTCAAAATAATTTTTTTTTATATAAAAATTATTTTCCCTGGAACCTTAAGAAAAGAATTTCAAAACACCAACTTAGTCATAAGGCTAGCTTCTAGCTCTAAGGTTTTCTTTGAGTTCCAAAGCGTGTGAGTATCAACGGCATGAGTTTCGAGACTTGGGCTACCGTGACTACTAGAGACGTTTTCCAGCACCTTTGATTTACGAGGTTGAGACACTGTATTCGGAGCTACTGACATCGTCTGTACGGGAGTCTAAAAGAGAGCACCGAAGACACATTCTGATTCGAGAAACAAGGAGGTTTTGGGTATTCTTGCAAGTCTAGTTCGTTAGTTTTCAAGCTGAGGCGTGAAGCAGAGGAGCGGTTCTCGTAGTGTGGTCCTCGAGCTAGGACTGAGTACCCTGGTGAGGATGAGTACTCGCGTCTTTGTAAGAGAAGCGGGTACAAAAGGCCATTGGGTGGTTTAGTGCTTCAACCATATGTTATGACGGGGTGCAAAAGGACTACAGGTGATTGAGTGCTCGTCTAAGAGTTTGGACAAGGAGCAAAAGGACCACGGGTGGTTGAGTGCTTTATCTAAGAGTTGTGCCGTGGTGCGAAAATGACCACAAGTGGACATAACTGAGGTTTGTAGTCGTCATTGTCGAGGTTATCTAACATGAATTTGGAAATGATTTAGTTGAGGAGCGTGTTTTTCGAGGTTTAGAAGTTTCAGAAATCGATTGGAGGATACAAGAGATATGCGATGCTAGAGTTAGTGGGGGTAACTCAGGCTAGGTCAAGTTAGTGGAGATTAAGTAAGAACCACATAATTGGAACGCCGAGACGTAAGGACACAGTCAAGTCAGGAGGTCACCTTGGGTGTTTAGATGATGTTGGGTACGTCTAGAGCTCAAACGAGTAAGAAGAGAAAGATTCTATGAAGTTAGCATAATCCTTGTATTTCATGGTTAATGGGGATAGAAACCCAAGTTACGGTGGGAAGAAAAAGGTTGTGTGGGACATGACCACATAGGGGAGATCAACTATGTAGTCTGTATACCATGATTACCAAAGGCGTGGGAGTTTCTTAGGAATTTGCTCAAGAAGTTTGGATATTGGACAACATCTCATCGCAACATTGAAGGTGGACAAGGAAGTCTAGTCATGTGATGTGACATCTTCCTCAGAAGGCACAAAGGATGAAAGGAATGGAAGTATCTCATTCAAATGTCAGAACTACTTAAATGATGAGTATTCCATCGACATTTCAAGTAGGTCTGTAGTTGACATCGGACGTCCCAATTTCGAAAAAGGATACAATCAGACAACCACCGATCTCCAGGACAAGGGTGGTGTACTGCTTGACACTAATGAGAGTGTCTTAAATGTACATTCTCGATCTACCCCGCGCAGGGAAGCGTGGTGGGCTCAACGCACAATGACGGTTGTAGGATAGCACCATGTGGACTTGTTTTTCTAAGGAGCTAGATGATGGAAGTTAGTATAGCGCAGTGGAAGTGTGGTATATCAACATCAGGATCTATTAGTCCTGGAAAGCCAAAAAGTTGTGGCTATCATCTTCACCGACATGTCGCCAGGCAAGGATGTCTACTGAAACGAGAATCATATCAAAACCAACCAAAAGGATTGAGATGGAGGAAATAGGTCAGCTGGTGGTTAAGGACCATGAACTTTCAATACGGTGACAAACTCAAGCATTGTGTCAAGATCGACGCGGAAAGAGCCACACAAAATAATATGGGACATGCTTGAGCGGAAGCCAAAGGATTCGAAGGACGAGATTCTAAGGATGCTCATCAGACACAGGGCAGATGAAGTTTTACGATGGAACAAAGAAAGATTACCAATGGAAAGGTATTTACCAATGGAATAATATCATCAAGTGATGCATACTAAGCAGCCGAGTCTCGGTTAGGATTAAAGGAACGCCCTAGGATCGTGGAGGTATAAGGACAAAATTTCAATTATGCATGAGCATGTGAGGATAAAGGACAAGACTTGCAAGAAACGACCTCTTGTGTAAGGAATGGGGTAAAACAATAACTTCCTAGAAAAGAATCTCTGTAAGTGCGTTAAGGGACACCAGCAGAGTTGTAGCGGTAATAGGCAAGGCCGTACCAGAGCATGAAAGGTAAATGCAAGTGGATGGAGTTGAGGTCAAAGGACGAGGTCTCCCTGGAACAGACACGACAGAGAGAGAGGACATAGTTGGTGTATAGGGAAATGAACAACCATCATCTCCCTGAAGGAGGACACTTCGAAGCCTGTTTAGAAACTAAGTGGGAGAGAGCTGAGACCTGGAGTCGAGGGTGGTCAAGGAAAACCAAACCTATGTCCTGGCACATTCGACTAGACTCATGTGCAGACATATCAGTTGTCCGTAGCTCAGGGTGTTGCAGTTTTCAGAATTCGGAATGAATTCACTTTAAGGAGGGGAGAATTGTAACTACCCGATTTTTTTTTTAATCCGGTTCAGTAACCATTTAATCCTAAACCAATTTACTATACAAAACCAAGCCTTAAATTGACCTATTTAATTCATTTTAACCCTAATCATAAACTAATTCTTTTCCCCCATTCTTTTCTTTTGGCGTCACCATCATCAAAGAGAAAATCCAGAGATAATTTTCGAGTCATTGAGTAAGAGAAAAGAGAGGAAACGAGAAAGAAGAAGAAGCTTGTGCAGTCCTGCAGAAAACAGATTCGAGATGCCATGGAAGAATAGATGATCGGCCTATCAAATCATCTCAGATGGATCTCAAATTTATACATCAGTTAAATGAACCTTAAATTGAAATTCTCCTAATTTAGAACGCTTTTTCATCGAGTATTGAATGAGATATGGTCGATTTACTGAGAGGCATCCTGTGCAGTCTGAATCTGCGACCCGTCGGTGTTATAAGGGAGATTCCGAGAGAAATTGGAGTCTGATCGGAGCATACGCGGTGGCTATTGATAGAGGACGTCCAGCGCTTCATTCTGACCGTTCGGATTGTCAAGCCAATGATTAGTTTGTGAGTTATAGCTTGGTCTTTGGCTGGCTTTGATTCTGTCAGGTTTCCAGATTTCGTTGGTTAGATTGTATTTCGGTTTTGTTTAGGTTAAATGTTGGTTTTGAAGCTGATTCTTTGTGAGACCAATGTAGGTACTTGTATGAATCCATCGGAAAAAGAAACATTGATTTCTGGTTCATATGAGCGGAGAAGCGCGTCCCGGAAGTTGGTTCAGAGAAGTTGTCCGCGTCAAAAAGGAGCTAAGGAGCTTCAAGTCAAAGTTCCAGAGAGCTGCAAAAGACTAGAAACGTTCCCGAGAACACGGTTTTACTCGGTCAGTAAAATTACCGTTTTGCCCTTGGCCCATGTTTCCTTTTTAGGAAGTTTCGTTTTTAGGAAATTTCCAAACATGGCAAGTTTCCATGTTTAGAAAGTTTTCTTGTTGGGAATGTTTCCTCTTTGGCAAGATTTCCTTTTTTAGGCAGATTTTCATGTTTGACAGGTTTCCATAAATGGAAAGTTTCCATTTTTAGCAAGTTCTCGGTTAAAGTCTAATTCGGGTTCCTGTTCCAGGTTCTTTTTCTAGAAGGAAGATCAACGTGGGATAAGAAGGATGATGCATGGTCTACGTGGGGTAAAGCTCATAAGGAGGATCATCAGTCAAACATTCCAGAGGTATATCTACCATGTGACTAAGGTGAGGAGCTACCAAGCAAATCCCCCGCTTTCTTTCAGCTTAGTTTTCTTCCTCGTTAGGCTAGCACCGGAACATGATTGAGTCTCTATAAATTGAGTTTGATTTGGTCTTCTGTGAATTGATTTCTTTCGTGTTAAATTGGAATTAAGATTAATATATGGTATCGCCATTGATTGTTTCGCATGATGATTGTAGAGTTTTATATAGTTATAAAGTTTGATGGATAGTAGGAGAAGACTTGACGTGGGGTACATATGAACAACCCCCTTGCTGAATGATTCCCCTGTCACTCATCCCTCTCTTCTTGTCCCTCCCTTTTTTTTCTTTTTCAAGTTTGTTTTAACAGGTTTTTGTTAGAAGCGGCGGTTTAAAGTTCAAGTTGGTGGTTTTGCGAAATGGTTTTTGTTGTACCGGTTGGTTAACCCTGGTTTCCTCAGAACGATTTTTACAGAACCATTCGAAGAGTAAATGAACATCAACAAACACAAAAAAATCATCATGCATAGTGATCAACAAACACAATCTACATCAAAAGCCTTAAAATATGTATATGTTCTACCATCGCCAGATTATGCAATGCACTCTAAAGTAGAAAGAAATCGAGTTGATCATTCCCAAAAATGGCAGGCATGGAGAAATGAGATAATTGAATTTACCTTGGTGACAACTTTCCTCTTCTTCTCGAGCTTCTCCTTCTTAGACTTAACCCTTTGAGCTTCGGCCAACAGAGACATCCTCTTTGTTGTCTTAGCATAAAGATTCAATTTTAGCATCACATTAAGGTTTTTCAATGGATTCTTCTTAAGAATAGCTCTCTTAGCATCTTTACTTAATCGGCTTCACCACACTTTGAACCTCATCAGAGTTAATAATTCTAGCAAGATTAGCGTTCACCATCTTTGAACGAGGCAAAACATAACCTTTCTTCTTCTCATATGGTTTCACAAACGACCCATAGATAGGCTCAAGCTTCTCGAAAGTAGACTTAGTCCAAATCACAAACCTACCAAGGTTAATGTAGATTTCATGGTCTTGGAAACACTTAGGATCAAGCTTGTCCATATACCTCCTTTACAACTGTCTTGATTTTATCGTCACATTCAGTAACCAGTAGATTCTCCGATATTTCTACATTTGCTTCACTTTCACTATTCACATGCATTTTACCATTTCCAACGTCAAGTATCCACTATGAGAATTGACGCAGCTCATCGAGTGATTCACCAGTAAATCCAGCCTGCAACCGCATATTTTTTGTCAGCTTCAAAACTTTGCAGGTACGCCATATATACGATAAATTAATAGCGGCAAGGACGATTTCTGATCAACCACCACCATTTATGACAAAAAGAATTTGTCTAAAATATCCTCCAAAAACAATAAATTTTCCGCCAAATGGTTTACTTGCATTCGATCTAATGATATCACGCATGCTTCGGTCCAACGTTTCAAAACAATGCTTGCTCATCATCGCAGTTTCATCCCAAATTATGAGTTTAGATTTGCGCAAAAACTCCGCCTGGTTTGACTTTGAGTAGAAAGAACAAATCGAAGATTTTTTAGGATTAATAGGCAAACCAAACTTTGAGTGAGCGGTACGACCTCCGGGAAACAACAGAGAATCAATGTCGCTTGACGCCGAATTAAGAACAATCAACCCCTTAGATCCAAGAGCACCCGGGAGGATCATCCATAAATATGTTTTTCCTTACCACCAAAACCGTAAATTAAAAAAACACCTCCTTTATCAGCAAGAGATGCATCATAGATTTCCTGAAAAACTGATTTTTATTCTTTTGTCCACTTCGAAAGCATTTGCTCATATATAGCCATTTGTTTATTCTGGTCATACATTAACTCATCCATTTAACAAAAGATTAAAACTTTTCTCATTTGGAACATTGATCGGTACAGACATGCATGTAATTTCCTTCAAAGAAGTTCCTTTTAGACGAAGGAGACTGTCTATCTCAACCAAAAAAAAATTTCGTTGATTATCAAACAAACTCAAACCTACACAAAATAGAAAGAATTGAAATTTGAGATCATAAATATAAATTTTTGAATAATCAGAAAACAATGGCACAACATAAACAACACTCCAGGCATACGTCGTATACGTCTTTGCTGGTAGAGAATATCTTCAGCTAAAAATGTCCATGTTGCGTTCCAAACTTCCACAGATGAAGTCAAGATTTTGGATGTCAACCTGATCACAAAAAGCTTTCTGGTATAAATACTAGAAACTCGCTTCTTTGATAGCTTGGATAAAATCCTTATCGTCGTCCAGCAAGCCTAGCGCAAAGCACGCATCTTTAAAAGTCGGATATGTTACATCCAACACAGTCCAAATGTCCTCAAAACTCTTAGGTCCTTTAAATTTATTTAGCAATACTCTCAAATAGTAAACTTCTCCCATTGCTCATGGCACATAGGTAATACGACCAATCGCAAAACTCGCTGCCTTGGTTTTCAAACGCGCTTCTTCAAGTGCGACACAAAGCGTGATGGAAAATCTGAATAAGTAAACTCTTTTGCATGCGCAAAGTGCTTATTACATTCCATCCTCCCCAAAATTTGTTTGGCCTCGTCAACCACGTCATCATCACTGCTCATAGTAGCTCCAACGTAATCTGGACCTTTATTAATATAAGAGAAAATTCGAAAAATAGGACACTTTCAAATGTAAAATGTCTCAATAGAATTTTAGTTCATTTTTTATCACACAAAGAATATAATTATGAGAATTCCGAAAATGCCCCTAAATTAATCTTATAAGTATTTTAAAAAAAATGTTAAATGAAATTGTCCCTTTTATTTAAAAGATTAGTAGAAAAAAAAAAGAAAAAATAAAAACAATACGTAAAAGTGAGAAGAGAGAGGTTAAAACCAAAAAAAATCATGTTTCTTCTTCTTTTCTGATTGAAAATCTAAAAGTTCTCATGACTGTTTTTAAAAGTTCTTATGCATGAAAAGTTCTAAAAGTTCATGAAAATCTAGATTGCTTATGTAATAGCATGACTGTTTTTAAAAGTTTGCTAGACTTTGAATTTAAAAGTTCTCATGGCTGTTTTTAAAAGTACCAATTGTTATTTGCGAGTTATATGACTTTATTTTTGGTTTGNAGAGTTACCAAAGAGGCTTATTCAAGAGGGCGAGGAGACTGAAGTGAATCAAATCAACAACAACTGCAAGTTGGGGAACGTTATGACAAATTTGCATCAATGGTTTCCTTTGGAGTTGAAAGAAGTCAAGAAGGATCAGATTTTCTCACAGATTTTCAAGCTAAATGACAATGGTCTCAGGTTCTCTGCTAGAAAGGTACATAGCCTGGTATGTAGGGAGTTGGTCACTTACAAAAGGCACGAGCTTTGGTTTGTCTTTTGGAGGAGACCACTCAGATTTTCATTGCAAGGGTTCCACGCAATTATCGGGCTTGAGTGCAACACTAGTCTTCCACTTGATGTTGATGATTGGGAAGATGATGATGGTTTCTGGAGTAAAGTGTTAAAGAAAAAAGAAAGTATTTCTATTGGTGCCTTGTGGAAGAAGCACTCTGATGCATTCAAGAAGTGGGACAACATTGATCGAATCTGATTTGTCTACATCAACATCATTGTCTCCGTGGTTCTTGCGAGAGATGAGAAAGCTAACATTCCCTTGAAATACATCAAAGTGGTAATGGATCGCGAGAAGATTCGTAAGTATCCTTGGGGAGTGGCTTCTTTTGATCTTCTTCTTGATAAGGTGGCCAAAAACAGGGACAAGCTAAAGGAGAAGACCGTTAGCTACATGTTGGATAGCTTCTCCTATGCACTTCAGATTTTGGCAATTGAAGCTATACCAAAGATTGAGAAGCTTTGTGGAAAGAAACTCAACAAAAGTTTCTTGAATGGTCCTAGATGCTCAAACTGGATGGGAGCTGCGAAGGTGTCATATGAAGATATCAAGAAGTTGGAGAGCATCTTTGCACTTGAGGTAATTAAATATGTTAAAATTTTGTTCATTTGGTTTTTGAGTAGTTAGACTTGAATAATTGAATCAATTATACTTTGTTTAGTTCACACTTTTTACTTAGACTTGAATAATTATACTCTGTTGAGTACAATCAATTATACTCTGTTTAGTTAGACTTGAATAATTGAATCAGTTATAC
>OVAN01016976.1:0-10275 GCA_900406275.1 Anastatica hierochuntica
TTGATTAGGCCTTCAACTATTTCTTCACGTAATTCCCCTCCGGATGTCCTCGTCGACATCGTGTTGAGATGATTACGAACCTCGTTCTCTGTGTCTACAATATACATTTGTAGGTACTTTGGCGGTTGGCCTGGAAGAGAAATTAATGATCCAATGCGGTGGTAATTCTGCCCATGGATTCTAAAGCATGGTGGCCCATTTCCTGTTGAGACAGAGTGATCTATTTTGCCTCTGATGGATGTCATGGCTAGTATAGAATTGTATATACGTAGTAGAGCTCGAAATGACGAATCCTTCATGAGTTCTTTCAGATATGGGGGTGGCTCTCTTAAGGGGGGTTGTTTAACACGTCCTTGTTGATAGCATATTGTGAAAAGGGGCGTGCCTGTTCTACTATCTTCGCCTGTTCTTTCAGAATACCATATAGAGGCGTTACAGAAGGTGCATTGGATTATTAGATTTTCCTTTGCCATTTTTTCTGTTTATTTCAGCCGCCATGTCACATTACGTTGTTGGTATTAGCGTTTTAAAGATTTAATCGAAATTATATGACACCCAGTAATGTATCTTTCAGAAGCTTTTGATAGTTGGTGTTGGCTTGTTGATGGCTTGCCTGTTTTTAGGAGATTGTTTTTGATTATCTTGTTTGTTGTTTGGTTACGGAGTGGAATTATTGTAGATAAAGCTACGTGGCTATTTATTTACCTGTAGATTGTTTCGACGCTCGTTTAGACATTAATATTGCTCTTCTGAGATTTTTTTGGCGAATTGCAAAAGTTTAGCGGTTATTTTATTTGTTATATTAGTTGTATTTTTATAACTTGTTGTTTAGAGTTTAGAATGTACCTATGTCAGAGCAGCGATCACATCCACCTGCAAAGTTTGAAATTAGTAATATGTTCTTCTTAGTTTCAAATTATCATGGTTAATTGGCTTTGGAATTACTTAATGTATTGTTTACCGTGGGTTTAACATTTTCGGCCGGCCTTGGAGGGGTTTAAAAGTATTATAATTTGATGAATTCATTAAGTAGTAAAGTTATAGTTTCTTAGTAAACTTACAATCATACAAAGTTATATTCGGCGGTGGATTCGTCGTATATTTTAGTCCAGATGTTCCTGCTTTGTGAAAATTCGTAGTATGAGTTTGGATGATCTCATTAAACTTTGTTTGGAATATAATTGTTAGGGTTACCTTTTCTTAATGTGTTCTTTTTCCCTTTGAGATGTTTTTGGTTGCATAGGTTCAGTGGAGGTTGACGCCTTGGAATTTTTTTTCTCCGATCTTTTTGCGGCATGGCGAGTTTTTCATACGTTTGTAAGCCGAACTGTTATGCCTTTTGTTTAAATAATCGTCATTTTGAGCTCTACTACGTATATACAATTCTATACTAGCCATGACATCCATCGGAGGCAAAATAGATCACTCAGTCTCAATAGGAAATGGGCCACCATGCTTTAGAATCCATGGGCAGAATTACCACCGCATTGGATCATTAATTTCTCTTCCAGGCCAACCGCCAAAGTACCTACAAATGTATATTGTAGACACAGAGAACGAGGTTCGTAATCGTCTCAACACGATGTCGATGAGGACATCCGGAGGGGAATTACGTGAAGAAATAGTTGAAGGTCTAATCAAGATGCTTGACGAACATAATTTCCTATGTAAATTCTTCCGGAAAGCAAGGGACAGATTCAAGGCCAACGATATCGAAGATCTTTCAATAAGAATAATTGGGCAGAAAACGAAAGGTAAAANAGGTGATATATCTGCTACAACTGATATATTTTCAATTGATAAAATTTATTAAAAAAAAAGACTATGTAGTAAGAGACTGAACAATGAAGAAAGTTAAAGATTGTGTTATGTATGAGCCATGAGGTTAGAAATACTTCGTATAGTTACCTATCAAATAAATTAATTGAGAAAGCATGCTGAGTTGCAAATATTTGTAAATTCCTATCAAATGCTGTGTCGATCCACTTCCATAAATAAACAAAAAACAAGACTAAAATATCACTCTCGTGCTACTATTTCAGAAAGAAAATTTTTAACTTCTTCTAATAATATACTTTTGAAAATTATTATATTTTCCGAGCTCTGGACCCATTGTATTGATATTGATAAGCAATATCTTCCGAAAAAAATCAATTGTGTTTGCCACTTTATATTTTAAAACCACAATAATAAATCAATATTTTATGGACAGGTCTCGTTGTAATGGAAGCATGTGAGTACAAAATCCTTCTAAAAATTAAAATACTTCATCCGTTCTATTTTATAAAAAATTTTAGACTTTTGTTTTTTTTTCCATTTTATAAGTTTTTTCTAAATATCTAAGTAAATATTTAGTTTATTTAATCAAACAATAACTAAAAAAAGTTTTTTATTGGTTGAATTCTTTTTGTTTAGATGTAAATAATATTTTTCAATACAAAAGACAAGATTCTTAAATTTTCCATTTTATCTCAAAAGACTTAAATAATAGAACAGAGAGAGTATCGTTTAAGTACGACTATAGAATTTTCAACTGAGGAATATTAAGCAGCTTAATTTATACTTCTAGTTCCCGGAAAAAGAAAATGGCAAAAGTTTTGCGCATATATTAAAAACAGTTAAATTTTCTGTTTTATCCTTAATTAATACAGTAAACTAGTCGCGCGAGTGTTTTTTAATTTTTATGTATTCAATTTATGATTAATCATGTTAAGACATTTCGAGTATCGGGTTTAGAATTTTCGTTTACTTCGAGTTTCATATTCGGGTTCTAGTTCAAAATTTTTAGATTTTTCAATTATATCGAGTCACAGGTTCGGGTTTAGATTTGAGATTTTCAGATTTTCAGATTTCCTGGGATACTCATACATGTTCGCTTCAGATAATATCTGATACCCGAAATACCGTGAAACAAAACCTGTTGGAGTATTTTTTAAAAATAAATCAGATGTCTAAACTTTGATTTTTTATAATTTATATAAATTCTAATTAGGCTTTTTAAAAATTTTATCATTTTATTAATTTTATTTATTTTGTAACAAATTTTCTTTTTAAAACTATTAATATTATAATATATTTATTTTTGAAAAATTTTGGATTTATTTTAAATTTGAGAAGAACTTATTTTTTGACAAAAAAAACTATATTTAAATATTGGTGAAAATGATGATTTTAAATTGTGTTATCACATAATTTTGATAATGATTATAATAATATTTGAATATTCTAGTATATTTGTTGAAATAAGTTAAAGAGTAATTAAAGCTAATATTATTTCCTTTAATTATATAAATTTCTTTTGATTTATTTGATATATTGGTAAACTTAATAAAATTTCTATTCAATTAAAAAAATAACACATAAAAAGTCTATGTATTTCAGTTTTAATAAGATAGATATTTTATGTTACTAATTAATAAGTTGAAACGTACGGATAAAATTGAAAATTTTGTCCAAAATCTACACTAAAAATGTAAAAAAAAATATTATAATGGAAAAAAAAACTAATAAAGCAACATTTATTCTATTAAAACAGAAGTAGCCAAAAATTTTTATGTGTGATTTTTAAAGTTGGAGTATTTCTTAAATATGTAATATTTTTGACTTTATTAAATGATGATTATATTAGTAGTGCTGCAAAATTTAATTTTATTTAATTAATTCAAAATTTTTAACTAACTAATAATATGCTTTGAATATTTTTGTATATCCTCTTAATTTATTTATAAATATATTCTTTTTATTGAACAAAATCTTATAAAATTGTTTTTCTTATTCTAGATTTTTTTTGAAAATATGAATTAATTCGTAAAAATTTAAAATATAGTTTTAAATTAAATTTTATTTTATTTTATTTTATTTTAACATAAACTAAAATATATTGATGTTATATATGTCTTAAATAAAATATAATATTCAACTAAATAAAAACATTCACCTACCTAAATTTTTTTAAACGATTTAAATTTTTTAAACTAAGTATCATATTGTATACAATGTTAATGTTTACCACAAATAAAAAACCATATAGTATCCTTTACGTCAAAAACCTAAAACATCTTCAATTTCTAATAAATATATTTTTAATTTTCTATAAAAGTAGAAAAAAATAAAAATTAAAAAAAATATTTCATCTTTAAAAACAACTAAAATTTAGTAAATTTTATATATATAGACTTAATATAAAATTACAAAAATATTTTAAATTATTATCAAAAAAGAAATATTTTAAATTATTATCAAAAAAGAAATATCTGTAAATTAAAAAAGGTTAAATCAAATATATATGCTTTAGTTAATTAAAATGTTATATAAAAATAATTCCACACTTTAAAAGTATGAGTCTTAAAAAAGAGGAAAATTTTTGTAAAAAATTTAAAATATCCAAATATGAACCCGAAAATATCCAAACTCGAACATAGTCTGTTTCTTTGAGTTAATAAATCTGACTCGAACCTAAAATATATTTGAACCGAACCAGATCCGAATTTTAAAAAATTTTGAACGAGCAAAAAATTTTGCACCCAAAAAACCGAATCTGAATGGATCCGATCTGAACCTGACTCGAAACCAGAAATATCCAGACCTAAATAGCATATTTTAACCTATGAAACATGTGTATATAAAAAATACTTGTATTCATATACAGAATCAATAGTATATTTTGTAGAAAATTATCAAATAACATACAACTTATATAACATGTCAATTTGATTGTTTTGATATCTAAGATCAATACGAGCAATTGATATAATTTACAAAAAATTAAAAACATTATTAATCGTAAATTGAAGACATAAAAATTAAAAAATCATCCGCACTATTAGTATAATTTAAAATGGAGGGAGTAACTGTTATGTTATGTAGTCAACTTCATGTCAAACCTCGTACTATGTTTTAAAATCTATAGAAATAGAGAGTTTCTTATCACTTAATATATTTATGAATTGCCGCATTACAACATATGAGATAATTTTGCATTAAGACATGCTCGATCTATGATTCAAATAGGTTCATATATAGGAGGTTCATAGTCCGTGGATTTCTAACCCTCCAAAGCAAGGTTAGATTAGGTAAGATACTTGCATTTGGCGAGCCAACTCTCCCAACGCAACTCGAATCTAGGATCTCATTTTAATTTGAAAATTTTTTATCACTGGGTGATTGTTCTTCAAACCTAATTTTACATTTGAAAATATTTGACATGTGTTAGTATATGTATTCAAATTCGTATATTACTTGACAAACATATATTTTACTATCAGTAAGATCATAGACACATCTGTGTACTCCATTACATTTATGAAAAAAAGATCACATACTTCTTTATTCCTAACTTAAGGTTGATATTCTTAAGTAATCTGTAAGAATATGATTCTAAATATTTTGTAAAATAGCTGTTACAATTCATATACTTTTCTTATTGGAACAAACCAAACCTTACTTGAGAGAAAAGAGAAGAAGAAGCATTATCTCTTGAAAAAGGTAAAAAAAAAAGTTGAAACAAAGATTTTTAGGACATGGAACATTTTCCCTCTTCCCACGCGCAAAGCATCTTGTAATCTTTCTTCACTAATTAAATTACCACTACAAATCACAATTTTTTTCCTTAACACTAATAATCAGACAAGTAAAGATATTGACCACGTCAAATATTCTTTTCCATAATAACTTCGCTTATCTACCTTTTAATATTCTTAAAAGTTAAATACATCTTACCAAATACCATATAAATTTCTTTAAAATATATAATAGGTTCACAAAATCAAAATTAAATAGCTTTTCTTTTCTATATAAATTATCTTTATAATTTTTTAAAAATCTAAATAAAAACTTCATGGTAGTGATAAAGAAAGTCAAATACAATCTTCAATATTTGTAAATGTGTATATTTTGTCTTAATTCATTCCTATAATCTCTCATATGTACTGTTATATATTTTGTACAATAACTATCAATAAGATTATCATATTCATAATTCATATGGTATCAAAGCACCGATGCCTAAAGACCTAGGAAAAAAATTTTCTTCTTCTTTTCATCGTCTCTTTTCTTTTCAACTTTATTTCAACCATGAATTCTACTGAGAAACTCACCTGTATTGAAACCATCATCACACAACCAAACACTCAAAATCTTCTTAAGATCAATATGTCCAATGTCTCAAAACTCACTGCTACAAACTATTTGATGTGGAGTTTACAGGTTCATGCTCTCCTTGACACTTACGGGTTGGTTCATCATATTGATGGTTCTGCTACTGTTCCGTCCTCCACTACCACTGTTAATGGTGAAGCTTCGCTCAATCTTGAGTAGACACTCTGGAAACGACAAGATCAATTGATCTATAATGCTCTTCTTGGGGCTCTCTTCGTTGTTGTGCAACTTATTGTCTCTCGTGCCTCAACGGCCTTACATGTATGGCAAATCCTCTCTTCCACATATGCCAAGCCTAGCAGAGAACATATCAAGCAGTTAAAGACACAACTCAAACATTGGAAGAAGGAAAACAAGACTGTAGATGTCTACCTTCAAGGCCATCTTACTAGTTTCGATCAACTAGTAATCCTTGGTAAAGCTATTGATCACGAAGATCAGATCGGTCTTATTCTTGAGGGACTTCCTGATGACTACAAGACAGTGGTTGATCAGATTGAAGGTCGTGATACCCATCCTACCATTGCTGAACTTCATGAAAAATTGTTAAATCATGAAGTGAAAATGGCTGCTTCTGATAGTTCTTCTCCTCTGATCCCAGTCACAGCCAACACGGCTCAACATCGTCAAAACACTCCTGCTCCTAATACATTTCAACAAAGATCACGCAATAACAACAACAACAACTTTCACCAGAATCAGTCTCTGTGGCAACAACAATCATCAAGGTCAGATAACATATCTCTTAAGCCTTACCTTAGAAAGTTTCAAATCTGTGGAGTCCAGGTTCATGGCGCCAAGAGATGCCCACAACTACATGTATACTAGTCTTCGACCAGCCAGTTCTCTGCTCGCAGTTCATTCAAACCGTGGCAACCAAGGGCAAATATTGATGTTGGCAGTCCCTACACCACAGAAAATTGGTTAGTTGACAGTTGAGCCACTCATCACCTTACTTCTGATCTCCATAATCTCTTTATGCATCAGCCTTACCATGGCAATGATGATTTGATGATTGTTGATGGTACACATCTCTCCATTACACATACTGGTTCTACCCTCTTACCCTTTCAAAGAAAAGATTTACTACTGCATAAAGTGTTATGTGTGTCGAATATAAACAAAAATTTCACATCAGTTTACCGGTTGTGTGATTCTAATCAAGTTTCGATTGAATTTTCCCCCACCTCTTTTCAGGTGAAGGATCTCAACACGAGGGTCTCATTAATCCAAGGCAAGGCCAACAATGAGCTATATGAGTGGCCGATTTAACTATAAAAGCTACTGCAATGTTTACTTCACCCACCTCTAAAGATACGTTATCATCTTGGCACTCAATATTGGATCATCCCTCTTTATATATCTTAAATATCATTGTTTTGAATCATCATTTATTTGTTTCCAATAACTCCTCAAACCTACAACCTTGCTCTCATTTCTTGATTAATAAAAGTCACAAGTTACCTTTCTCCACATCAAGCTTGACCTCCACCCTACCTCTTGAGCTTTTATTCAGTGATGTATGGTCATCTCCCCTCTTATCCATTGATAACTTCAAGTACTATCTTGTCGTTGTCGACCACTACTCACACTATACCTAGTGTTATCCAATAAAAAGAAAATCACAAGTCAAAGAGATGTTCGTTGCTTTTAAGGGACTAGTCAAAAATCATTTTCAACAAAAGATTGGAACTCTCTTTACTGATAATGGTGGTGATTTCTTAGCATTAAAAGCTTACCTTTCAGATAATGGCATTTCACACTTGACATCTCCTCCACATACTCCGCAACACAATGAAATCTCAGAGACAAAAAACAGTCATATAGCTGAGACAAGATTGACAATGCTATCAACTACCTCTGTTTCAAAACAGTATTGGTCTTATGCCTTTGCCGCGGCGATTTACACGATTAACCGTCTTTCCCACTCCATTCTTGAGCTCGTATCCCCCTTTGAGAAGTTGTTCGGTTTTGCGCCAAACTATGAGAAATTGCGGATCTTTGGCTGCTCTTGTTACCCCTGGCTTCGTCCGTACACGCAACAAAAACTAGACACTAGGTCAATACGCTGCGTCTTCCTCGGCTATTCGCTCTCCCAGAATGCTTACCTCTATCTCGACACCAGCACATGACGAATTTACAGCTCCCGTCATGTAAAATTTGATGAAGCTTCTTCCACAACCCACTAATACTTCACCTCTTCTGCCACATACCTCTACGCCTCCAGCCAATTCACCTCACCAAATCACCACGACAAATCACGATACTCCTCTTCCTCCACAACCACAAAACCATCACAGAATAACCACCCGCTCAAATAACTCTCTCTTGCGGCTCTTCTCAACAAATCAAGTGTCATTGAACCCCAGACCATCCATCAATACATGAAATACGAACGCTGGAGAGGTGCTGCCTCGATGGAATTCAATACTCATATTCGCAATTAGACATGGACTCTTGTTCCTCCTCAACCTGCTCAGAATTTAATCACGTGCAAATGGGTTTTCATGACCAAATACTTAGCCAGTGGTGATCTCGATTGCTATAAGGCTAGGCTAGTTGCTCGCGGCTTCAATCAGAGGTATGGTGTGGATTATGCAGAAATGTTTAGCCCCGTCATCAAGTCGACTATGATTTGTACTATTCTTGATATCGCGGTTAAGAAGAACTGGCTTATCAAACAACTTGATGTAAATAACGCATTTCTCCAAGGCGATCTCATAGAAGAGGTTTATATGGCTCAACCTCCGGGTTTCATGAATCAAGATCTACCAGCTCATGTCTGCCACCTCCTCAAACCTATCTACGACCTGAAATAGGCTCCTTGAGCCTGGTACAAATCTGTGAAAACTCATCTCCTTCAAGGCGGTTTCACAAACTTAGTTGTTGATACGTCTCTTTTCATCAATCACCATGGCAATTCCTCAACATATGTACTTGTCTATGTCGATGACATCTTAGTCACTAGCAACAATCCAAGTTTGATCTCGACTGTTCTTCGATCACTTGCTGAGAGGTTCTCGATAAAAGATCCAACCGATTTGCATTTTTTTCTGGGTATAGAAGCGACCAGAACACGCCAAGGCCTCCACTTGATGCAATGCCGCTACATTTTAGATCTCCTTGCTCGCAACAACATTACCGACGCAAAGCCAGTAGCCACACCTCTTCCATCCACACCGAAGCTAACTCTTAATAGTGGTCAACCATTACCTGATGCTAAACAATATAGATCAGTTGTGGGCAGTCTGCAATACCTCGCTTTCACTCAACCAGACATCACTTACACTATGAATCGACTCTCGTAATTTCGTGCATCGACCAACGGATGCACACTAGCAAGGTACAAAACGAGTTCTACGGTATCTAGCGGGTACTTCGAGTCATGGTATCTTTCTTAAAGCAGATTCTCCATTGACATTACATGGCTATTCAGATGCAGATTGAACTGGGGAAAATTCTGATTATGTCTCTACAAATGCCTACATTGTGTACTTAGTCAGCAACCCCATTTCGTGGTCCTCCAAGAAACAAAGAGGAGTCGCTAGATCGTCTACGGAAGCTGAATATAGAGCGGTTGCAAATATCACATTTGAGCTTAATTGGATTCATTCGTTGCTCACAAAGATGGGTTTTCCACCACGTCAACAACCCGTTGTTTACTGTGACAATGTAGGTGCGACTTATCTGTGTGCCAACCCCATCTTTCACTCGCGAATGAAATATATCGCGCTTGATTACAATTCGTCCGAAACCAAATCCAAGTTGGTATGTTAAGAGTGGCACACGTCTCTACCCATGACCAACTTGCCGATGCCCTAACAAAACCCCTATCTCGGCAACACTTCCAAATGACTCGTTCCAAGCTTGGCGTCACACTGGTTCCTCCAGCTTGAGGGGGCGTGATAAAGAAAGTCAAATACAATCTTTTATATTTGTAAATGTGTATATTTTGTCTTAACTAATTCCTATAATCTCTCATACGTACTGCTAGGGGTGTCAAAATGGGTCAACCCAACCCATAACCCAAATGAGTTTATTGTTAATGGGTCATGGGTCAGCCCAACCTATTTAATAAATGGGTTGGGTTGACCCATGACCCATTAAATTACATGGATC
>OVAN01016977.1:0-10275 GCA_900406275.1 Anastatica hierochuntica
TATATATATATATATATATATATATATAACGGCTAATCAAAATTTTTATGCTTTCCATCTTGTTGAAAAACTTGAGAGTATCATTTAGGCGCCATATCTGAAAAGTGCTAGATTGTGAAAAATAATTCACAAAGCAATTTAAAAGTTGCTGAAGAAGTGAAAAATGGAGGAGTTGTTGGAACAAGGTTGATGTTGTTTCACCAACTAGAGTTGTTGATATAGCAAAAGCTGAAAAAGCAAAAACATGAAGGAGAAAATGAGAGTTGGGAATATCCAGAGATATGTTGGTTACATTAAAGGATTTTCTAAACCCCAAATAAAAAGGGTGAAGTGTGATGTTTTTAAGGTTAGCTGAAACGTTATAGAATGGAGAGAGTTTGTGATACTCTATTTTGGTGAGGAGAGATATATTATAGAAACATCGTTGTATCTTCTCTGCCTTGTATAGGTTAGAAATCACAGGTAATAAGCAAGGAGAAAGGCTTTGTGTTGTATAAAACAAATTAAGAGAGTTGTAAGCTTCTTGATACGATTTCTAATAGTGTGTCTCGGTGTGACTGAGTTTAAGGATGTAGACACAAAGTCGAACCTTGTTAATTCTTGTGTATTCATGTCTTTGATTTTTTTTGTTTATCGAGTTCATCCGCTTTCAATTGGTATCAGAGAGAACATCTGAATCTATTTTTTACTCAACACAATTGTGAAGATCCTGCTACGGAGATGAATTCAATAAAAGAGCTCGTTCCATGGAAGATGGAGATATGTGCTCTTATCTGCGGAATTCACATTGATGCTTGGGTGGCAGGAGAAAAAGGCTGGTCACCACCGATGACAAATGATGACTATGGAAATGATGTGATCAAAGACGAATGGATCAAAACTAGGAAGAATATGTCAAAGTATAATGCAAAGGAACTATTTGCAATTTTCCTAGGAGTGAATGATAGCCAGTTCAAAAGAATTTAATGATGTAAGTCTACTAAAGAGGCTTAAGAAAAAGTTACGAGGGCACTTCAAATGTGAAAAGATCTCGTATTAACATGTTAGTTCTAAAATTTGAAACACTACAGATGGATGAGAATGAGTAAGTTGAAGATTTCAGTAGGAAGTTGAGTGTTATAGCTACTAAAGCGCAAACAATGGGAAAACCTACATAGATAAAAAAAAGCTTCTCAAATGCTTAACGACCAACTTTTAGTCAAAGAAAACAGCTATGGGAACAACATTGGACACTAATGTATTCGATTTTGATGATGTTATTGGACACTTGCAGGCATATGAGCTTGAAATACACAATGCATCAACTAAGAATGTTGCTAAAGGAATTTTTTTAAAAAGCATAAAGAGATCCAAGAACTCAAAGATCAAATGGGTCTTATGTCTAAGAATTTGAGTTGAACGCTGAGAATGTTTGAAAAAGCTTATGAGAGCTTGTTTCCCAAAACCTTATGGTGCTGGTCATGATTGCGAGAATATATACAAGATAAAGGAGATTCAATGTCACCAATGTCAAGGTTTTCGACATTATAAATTTGAGTGTCCCAATGCTAAGAGAAAAAATGTGAGTTCTCAAAAGTGCAAGGGTTTTGGGCACTCAAAATGTGAATTTATCCATGGGGTTTCAAGAAAAGAAAAGTCATATAGTCGTGGAAGGTAGAGTGATACATATTCTAATGAGGATGAATCGGATGAGGATGGTGGATATGTTGCATTTTCAGTATTTATTGATGAGGAATCTGCTGCTGAAACAGAGGCATCTGCTGCTGGAACATAGAAATTTGCTGCTGAAACAGAGGAATCTGCTGCAAAAATAGAAAAAATTCATCATAAAGTGATAACAGTGACGATGAAGATTTTGATATGCATGTGTAATTTCGAAAGTTGTTTAATCATTGGAAGCTGCTCTTGGAAGAGAAGCTGAAACTAGTTGAAGAGAAGTTGTCCTTGTATGTCTTGAACGAGAGGTTGAAAGAAAAACTCAACTATGAAATTTAGGAAAATGAGGGCCTCATGTTAGAGTTGGCTGAAAGAAGGAAAAATATATACATGCTTAATAGTGGAACCAAAGATCTAAATGAAATTCTCTCATCTGGAAGGATAGACAAATCGAATTTTGATCTTGGTTACAATGGGGAACAAAGAGTCATAAAGACATAGTTTGTTCGTTCCAACAACTCACAACATGTTACAGATGAAGTGAAGAACTCTTTTCAAGGGGTTTGTGACAACATCTCTCACCAAGTTCAGAACATACATGAGATTCAAGAATATGGGATTAAAATCAGTCAACAAAACCTGCAACTAGTAGAAGAATAGTTTTAATTAGAGAAAGAATTTGGCTTGGAGAAAGAGAAGAGAAAGATGTGCTAACAAGATCTTGTTGAGACTACGAAGAAGAATCACATGAGTAACATGGGCAAAAAGGATCTGAATAAAGTCATGACAATGAGAAGAATTGGAAAGTTCATTTATGGTCTTGGATATCAAGGAGGTACGTCTATGGTTAAAACCAATTTTGTTGATTGTGGTAGATGGCACAACTCACGATATGTTCCAACGAAGTTTCAGAAAGTCAAAACTGCAGGACAACACACTCATGCATGCTAATAATGCGGGAATAGTGGACATATCAAGAAGTATTATTACATATTTAGCGCAAAAGTGAGGAGGTTGATGAGACAACAAAATTATTATCCTTATTTTAGTGATAACTCTTGAGTTTTTGTGAAAATAGCAGATTTGAATGATGAAGAGGTTGTAGCTTACACTTCAATGAGCACAATAGAGGGTCAGCCATGTTATGGATTTCGTGGATGCTCCAAGAGTATGACTGAGAACTGAAATTTTCTGGGAGATGCTCCAAAGCAAAAGCTGATGATAATGTAAAAAGGGAGAATAAGGAGAAACAAATTGTTGCAAAGCTTGATCCAACAAATCAGATGAGTATGGAGAAAGACAAAAATGATCTTATGGATCTTCAGGATAAGAAGCTAGAAGTAAAATCTTTTGGTGTGCACAATTCATATGTCGACAGTGTGTTGGAATATGTTGGTATGTGTTCCCGTGTGTCTGCTAGATTTGTGATGAGTTGTACGTTGATGTCGACTAAGGATGGAGCAGAGTTATCGCAGGTCACGTCTACGATTATTCACGTGGAAGCATTGAAACCTGTAATTCAGTATATGTGGAGAATTTTGAGTCTCATGAACAACGACTCATATCAAAATTTGAGTGGTATTGGTGATATGGACGTGATAAAACGCATAAAGAAGCGAGATGGTGTGTCAAAGACAAAATATGAGTCTGCGATGATGCTATCAACATTGGTGATGTATAAAATTTTTTTGAATGAATTATGACACTCAAGCAAGTGGAGAATAAAAAGTTATGGTGGTTTGAAGGGTTCAAATTGAAGTTTCCAATTAACAGAAAGTGTAGGAATTTCGGGAGAGCTTGTTAAAGAAAGCTTGAGTTGTCAAATTCAATAAAAAATGGGGAGAATGAAAGGGTGTTTGATCGTGAGAAGTAATTCACAAAGCAATTCACAAGTTGCTAGAGAAGTAACGTTAAAGTTTCAGGAGATGTAGGAGTTGTTGGAACAAGATCGATTTTGTTTGAAGCTGCTGATGTGGCAAAAGCTGAAAAAAAAAAAATGTGAAAGAAAAAAAATGAGATTTGGGAATATCCAGAGATATGTTGGTTACGTTCAAAGATTTTCTAAGCCCCAAATAAAAAGGGTGAAGTGTGATGTTTTTAAGGTTATCCGAAATGTTATAGAAAAACTCAGAGAGCATTTTTCTTTAAGAGAGTTTGTGATACTCTGTTTTGGTGAGGAGAGAGATAGCATAGAAATATCGTTCTATCTTCTCTGCCTTGTGTTGGTTAGAAATCGCAGGTGACAAGCTAGGAGAAATTCTTAGTGTTGTATAAAACCAATCAAGAGAGTTGTAAGCTTCTTGATACGATTTATAATAAAGTGTGTCTCGGTGTAACCGAGTTTGAGGACGTGGGCACAAAGTTGAACCTAGTTAATTCCTTTGTGTTCGTGTCTTTGAGTTTTTTTGTTGTTTATCGGATTCATCCGCTTTTTCAGGTTCTCATTGTAAGAAAAAATTAGAGTTAGACTTGCACGACTTCACAATGTTTTTTTTTTAAATTTATGTATTCAATTTATTATCAACCATGTCTTTTAATTGTTTTTAAGTTATTTCGATTTTTCATATCGTTTGGATGTCAAAACAATCAAATCTATATGTTAGATAAGTAATTTGCCGTTAGATAATTTTGTACAAAACAAACTACTGATTATGCATATGAATGAATCTATTTTTTTATGGATGTTAGAATATGGTATTTTTTTACTTTTATATGAAATATAATTTGTTTTATATGTCAAATAATTCTAACAGTTACCAGGAAAACAACTTTATTTTAAAACTTAGAATAGATGAAGGTTTAAAGATCCAACTTATGATTGACTATTTTTTAATTCTCTATGAATTTCACTAATTATATACTAAATTATTAACTTTACATTTATTATTTGTATTCTAATAATTCAATAAAATTTTGTGAATTATATTTATATGAAAATTAGCTAACATATTAAGTTCTTAAAAAAACTAATATGTATATATTCTATTTTATGCATATGACTTTTTGTCAATTTTGAGAACTATTTTGTATAAATTAATCTAATATTTAACAAATAGTATCAAAGTAAAAAGACAAATATATAATATATATAGTTAGTGATTCAAATTTTTATTAATCTACCAAAATATTTTAGGTTTTCTCTTAGGGCCATTCAATTTTTATTTTTTTAGGAGAAAAATATAAATTATTGTTTCTTTTTTAAAAAACATCAGATGACTAAACTTAAACTTTTTTAGTTTAGATAAATCCTTTCTATAAATTTAAAGGTTTTATAAAATATATTTTTATAAATTTTACGTCTATGGTTTAATTTTCTCATTATTAATTTTATAGTGTATATAAGGACTAATTTAATACAATATTTTGTTAATCATATATCTAACTAATATCTTATTTTATAAAGCGGAAGGCGTTCGACGTGAGCTTGACACATCGTCAAATTATGACTCATGGAATTTTGACACGTGTCGCTAATCGATCGGATTACTGAGATGAGTCAAGTATTTAAAATTTCCAATTTTGTGTAAATAAAATTTCTATTTTACATAAATAAGTAAATTTTCTATTTTCATTAAACATTGAAAATTAAATAGTAAAGAATTTGTTTCTATTATTTTTGTCAACCGCACTATAATCAGAAAGTCACTCTAGAGCTGGTAACCCAACTCGGAGGGTAAGATTCTACAAAAATATAATCATTATAAAGAATAGGAGATCCTCGAGCGAGGCAGTCAGCCTTCAAATTTGCCGTTCGCGGGATGAAAGATAATGTGAATTCTAGCAGGTGTTGTCGAAGATGTTGAAACTCTTGAATATACGTATAGAAGGCTTGCCAACCATCCAGGTCCCAAAAAATATTGATCACTTCTGTACATTCAGTTTCGAAGTGCTGACAATCTATACCTCAGGCAAGGAGTTCGGACATTGCCCACAACAAAGCTTCGACCTCTGCATGCAGTGGTAACAGACTTCGTCGGATACATTTGGCCCCAACTAAGACAATTTCGCTATCGCCGTCTTGACAGATCCATCCAATTCCCGATCTCGGATCAGACCGTTTCCATGCGCCATCAATACGGCATACTAAGCCAGACAGTCCTGTATCGTCCGTGGGGAGCCCTTCATCAACTTGTGTTGGTGTTGTGTGTGCTTCTTCCCAGGCTACATAATCAGACTCATCATCCTTAAAGATTTCTTCAGAGTCTACTTGAACTCCCTGAAAGACCATTTTATTCCTTACTTTCCAAATTAACCATAAAACTCATGGGTAGTGAGTACATCCTCGCCCTTGATCTCGAACAGGGTTTCTCTAGAAAAGATAATCCATGTTGGTATAGAGAGAACCTGTCAGGAAATTCTCCGGCTCTGCCTGGTCCTTATAAAAATTCCAAATTTGCAAAAATCGAGGGGCATTCAAAGTAAACATAATTAACTGTCTCCTCAGCTGATCCGCATCGTTTACATACCGTGTCACACCGTACGCCCCTATTTACTACTACCTTTGTCACTGCCAGGTCACATGTGATGAGTTGCCAGAGGAAATGTTGGATTTTCAGGGGGCAATTTATTGTCCATGTATATGCCATTAGAGCTTCCAGCCCATGACCCCATATGTGATTATTAATCCTATTTATTTCCAACGAATGAAGAATATTGTACCCAGATTTTACCGTGTACTGCCCTGACTTCGTATAGTGCCATACCACACCATCATTGCTTGTATTCCTACTTGGTTGAATACCCCTGATTATTTCTATATCCTCTGGATCCATAAATTCCTGTAGG
Source organism: Anastatica hierochuntica (assembly GCA_900406275.1). Taxonomy (NCBI): domain Eukaryota; kingdom Viridiplantae; phylum Streptophyta; class Magnoliopsida; order Brassicales; family Brassicaceae; genus Anastatica; species Anastatica hierochuntica. The sequence goes on from OVAN01016977.1 coordinate 6,442, forward strand.
ATTGGTAGATGCCACTCTCTTGTGTGAGGATTGATAAGGTGTTGTACTTGTAGCCTTGGATGCCAAGCACTACCTCAGCCCCTGGCCGATCTTGAATGTATATCCGGAATCCACGGGTCATGCAATACTAAAGTATTGATTCCAGAGCCTATCCTTATCCTAGACCCTTTCCTAAGCAGGTCTTGAGATGAGAAAATACTTTTCCACCCATACGAAGGGGAATACGGTTTCTTTGCATACAAAGAATGAACATTTCTGAAGTATTTATCTCGTAGTACCCGAGCAACCAATGATCTCGGAAACTGTATAAGTCGCCAATACTGTTTGGCCAACAGTGTTGTGTTGAAATCCACAAGTGATCAAAACCCTAGCCCACCGTTCTTTTTTGGAATACATAATTTGTCCCATGCAACCCAATGGAGACCGCGGTTAAATCCATTGAAGCTCCACAAGAATTTTGATATCGCACTAGTTAACTTCGAAGTTAAACCTTGGGGGAGTCTAAAGCATGACATGACATAGTTTGGGTAAAGAAAGTGCAACTAACTTCATCAAAATTTCCTTGCCTCCTTTTGATAGATATTTGGATGTCCATCCATTCACCCGATCTCCTAACCTTTCCTGAACGTAGTTAAAAATTTGACTCTTGGGGCCCCCTAAACTCTCAGGGATTCCCAAATAGTTTCCCATCCCTCCGTCTTTTGTGATCCCTAGGTTAAACTTGATCATGTCCTTAGTCTGTTCAGAGACATCAATCCCAAACATAACTGAAGACTTATCAAAATTTATCACTTGTCTCGATGCAGCCCCATATACCTACATAACATCCAAAATGGCTTGGCACTGCAAAGCCTCCGCCTTACAGAAAAAAGGCTATCATTAGCAAAAAGCAGATGCGAGATTGCCAGACTTGCCTGAGCAATCCGTATACCGGTCAAAGCATTATCCCTTTCTTTTCATTTTATATTTGCGATGAGAAACTATGTGCATATAATAAAAAGATACGGTGATAGAGGGTCTCCTTGTCTCAGACCTCTTTTGGGCATGATGACCTCTGTTGGTTAACCATTGAGGAGGACTTTGTAAGACACCAACTTAACGCACCACATCAACCAGGAAATCCATACTTGTCCAAACCCCAATTTCTGCATAACCACTTCCAAAAATGACCATTCAATGCGATCATATGCTTTGCTCATATCCGTCTGTATGGCCATGAATTCAGACCGAGAATTTTGATTTGTTCGTAAGCCATGAAACATCTCTTAGACAATTAGTATATCATCTGTAATCAACCTTCCAGACAAAAATGCCGATTGTGTCTCTGATATAACCGAAGGTAACAACTTCTTAAGTCGTAGACATAATACTTTGGAGATAATCTTGTATCCCACGTTACATAGGCTGATTGGCCGTAGCTCCGACATCCTTGTAGGTTGATCTATTTTCGGGATTAAAAAAATATTGGTTTCATTTAGCCGAGAGTCGAAATTACCAGACCTAATGAAATCCGGTACTAGCTTAACTAAGTCGTCCTTCAAAATCCCCCAATACCGTTGGAAAAATAGAGCTTTCATCCTATCCGGCCCCGGAGCCTTCTCAGGATGCATAGCAACAAAGCACTCCTCACTTTGAGTTCTGTTATATCCTTGACCAAAATTTGGTTCATATTCTCCGTAATAATCAGTGTAACGTTTTCGAGCGCCCGAGACAGATCCTCCGGCATCGTGGTTTTGAACAGGTCATTAAAATATTCAACCACTATTTTACCCATTAATTCCGGTGATTCTGCCCAAGATCCTTGTGAGTCAAAAAGTCCTGGTATTTGGTTTCAAACTCGCCTTTGCTTTGTGGAAGCATGAAAGAATTTTGTGTTTCTATCCCCCTCTTTCAACCAGAGATTCTGGCTTTTTTGTTTCCAAAAAATTTCCTCATCCTTATAGGCTTCTTGGAGCTTCTTCTTCATATCTATAATAATATCCTGTGATACCGAATCATCATTATGAGCTTCTTCCAATTTTGCCTTTAGATTCTCGATATTCTCTTTACCTGGAGGAACATTGTTTTTCCTCCACCAAGAGATGAAATTTTCCTACAGTTATGTATTTTATCCACGAATGTCGGTACCCTAAAGTTCTGCGCTCGCTGCCAACCAGTAGCAATGGCTTCCCCAAATCCTTCCTTCTCGATCCATCTTTTGTCAAAACGGAAATTCCTATAGTACTCTTCCTCTATATAATTAAACTTAAGTAATATTGGCCTATGGTCAGAACCGATTCTCGCTAAATATTCCACTTTTGAATGTCTGAAAACATTGTGCCAATCCTCATTTCCTAATGCTCTATCCAACTTACAATGAACGTATTAGTTGTTTCACTTTCTTTTCCAAGACAATTGATCCCCCGCACATAGAAATTCCGTCATTCCGCAATGATTCAACATCTGGTTAAAAGGGACAAAAGAAGCTGCAGACCGCATTTTGCCCCCTTTCCTCTGGTGATTATCTGTTAGCTCATTCAAATCACCTATTATCAACCATGGTTTGAACCGTTGTATTCCTATTTCGATTAGTTTGTCCCATACTCTTTGTCGGTTTGCAGCCACCGGTTCTCCATATACAAATGAAATTGCAACCTTAACTCCATATATTGAAGCATTAACATCAATAATACGATTACTAGAATAAAGAAACTCTAGTTTTATTTCATTATTATAGAAAATAGCCAAACACCACTAGATCCCACCGGATCAACCGTGTACAAATTATTAAAGCCAAAATTAAATTGAAACTTTTTTAAAGAAATAACAGATTGTTTGGTTTGTGATAAAAATACAATATCAGGCCTAAACTTATTCCATAGATCACACAAGGTATCAGGTGTCAAGTCTCCCTCCAAGCCTTGACAATTCCAGCTCAATATCTTCACGGATCGGTCGGTGGTTGCAGGAGATCCACCATTCCTGTGTTCTTAAAAAAAAGTTTTTTAAAAAACTTATGGAAGGAGGGCAATAGCGATAAGGCGATGGTGTTTTCTATAAGCCTCAGCAGCGGCGGTGGTTTATGTTTTCCTCGGTGGCGGGTTTTGTCAGTCAGGAACATGAGGAGAATCAGACTTTATCGGGAGATTTGGGATCAATTTTAGGGTTTGCTCTGGTGTTTGGATCTCAATGCGGCGGAAGAGACATCTTCTTATGGTATGTTTCTTTAATGACGGAGATCGTAAGGAAGATTCTGGAATCCAGAGAGATAAAGGAGGGAGATCTCTTTCTTTCCTTTCGCTTGGTGTTGTATGGAGGCTTGGGGAAGATCGCATCACGATTTTGGGTTTTTAATTTGGAAACCCGATCTACGGAGTCACTAATGGTAATAGGAAAAATCGGATCATGCAAGAGTTTAAGGCAACAAATTGCAATCGAGATCATCTTTTCAAGTCACAGGATCTCATTAGCAAGATCATGATTCTTCTTTATGATTTTTGGGGATTCAAGGGCCTCAATACTAGCAGTGGTTTATCGTGTCATTAAGGGGGTTGATTTTCGTATTGGTGCTCACATCTCCCTACACTTTTCTTTGGCGATTACGAGAGGATTAAGAACTGGTTTACGCAGATTCAATTTGGTCTCTTTCAGGTCAGTGTGTAACGTCTTGAAAAGGTTTTTTTGGCTTTCAAAGGAGATACTAGTAATGGCTCAGATTATGGCTAACAAGGGTGTGCTCAGGATAGAATCAGTGAAGCTCTCATCCGTAGGCATTGCTAGGAGGGTTCATCAGTTTTCTTTGACGATGATTGTGGGAACCGAAATTCTCACTGTCAATGTTATGTGGTTCACGGA
>OVAN01016978.1:0-10274 GCA_900406275.1 Anastatica hierochuntica
CATCCTATTTTATACTGGAAATTTTTGCTCTTCAAAACTTTTACAACCGATATGGGACAAACATTACACCAATTTAAATATCTTTTGCAAATCTCATTTATTTAAAATTACCAAAAATAAAATACTCATTTATTGTTTAGATTTATATGTATAAAATCATTAAATATCTTAACCATTTTAGATTATAATTAATGCCACTATTAAATAAAAAGAGTTTTTAGAGTTTTTATTGGCTAATAACTCCCCATAATATAAGAAATATATTATTTCTTTAATCAAAATCTTTCAAACCGAAATACTTTTAATTTTTTTTTATGTTTGAATACTTTTGCAGAATTTAAATGAATCGAAACACTAAATCATTCGATTTGATTTCGGTTCATTTTTAATCTGAAAAATATAAAACTAAATATTTCAAAAGTTACTGAGTTTAATACAGTTGAAAATATTTTTAAACCAAATATAATAATTACTATTTGTATTCAAATTCGATTTTTTAAAACCGAATAAATACGAACTGTGAGAAAATATGATATCTAAGTGAACATGTTCAGCCTATTTTATATTGTAAATGTTTGCTCTTCAAAACCTTTACAACCGATGTGGGAGAAACATTACACCAATTTAAATATCTTCTGCGAATCTCATTTATTTAAAATTACCAAAATTAAAATAATTTTTTTATTGTTTAGATTTATTGTTTAGATTATATGTATAAAATCATTAAATATCTTAACCATTTTAGATCATAATTAATGCCACTATTAAATGAAAAGAGTTTGTAGAGATTTTTATTGGCTAATAACTCCTCATAATATAAAAAATATTATATTTTTTAATCAAAATCTTTTGTTTTTTGACATAATCAAAATCTTTCAAACCGAAATATTTCTATTTTTTTTATGTTTAAATACTTCTGCAGAATTTAAATGAATCGAAACACTAAATCATTCGATTTGATTTCGGTTCATTTTTAATTTGAAAAATCAAAAACTAAATATTTCAAAAATTACTAAGTTTAACTCAGTCGAAAATATTTTTGAACCAAACATAATAGTTATTTTTTGTATTCGAATTCGATTTCTTAAAACCGAATAAATACGAACTGTGGGAAAAGATGATTTGTGAGTGAACGTGTTCAGCCTATTTTATACTTTAAATTTTTCCTCTTTAAAACTGTTACAATCGATGTGGGACAAACATTACACCAATTTAAATATCTTTTGCGAATCTCATTTATTTAAAATTACCAAAAATAAAATATTTATTTATTGTTTAGATTTGTTTAGATTATATGTATAAAATCATTAAATATCTTAACTAATTTAAATCGTAATTAATATCATTATTAATTACGAAATTTTAGAGTTTTTTCATTGGCTAGTTACTCCCTCTCCAAAATCCTCTCTGGTTGACACTTCAGCTTACGAATTCAAAATTCTCTCAAAATGTCTCCTCGATTAATATATAGAGATATCATGAGGGTTGTTTAGTACTTTCATTAGCCAAAAAGCTAGTTTTAGTTGATATTTGAAGAGTTAGTTCTACTATTACGTAAATGTTATGGTTAGTTTTAGCAATTTTCGCAAAAAGTAAAGTCACGTGTTTGTATGAAAGACTTTTAGCCAGTTATTTCCTCCAGTAACTCAACATCATCCAGATGTTGTCGGTGTATTGGTAAGAATAACGTTGAAGCAATTTCTTTTTACATTGTATAACATAAACATACATTTCTTTTGATACCATACGTTGTATTTTGATCTTTTGATTATTTGATCTCCGAAACAAGAACAATTTACTTTTATTTTGTATAGCCTGAGTCCTGAAGTAATGGGAAAAGTGTGGACATACTAAACAATAAGGAGACGCCAACAAAAGAAAAACAATTATGACAAAACGTTACTTATTAAATTGCGGTTGTGTTTTGTGGCCCCTTCTCTTATTTTCCACTTGTTCCCATTTGCTTTTTCAAATGAATTCTCTAAGTATTCACAAGTAACTTTTTCGTCTCTATTCTCCAAATAAGAAAACCATCCTCTGGAAAAGCCTAGGTGACCTCACTAATCACTTGCAAATCATCATCCTCTCTCTTTTTTTTTCTTTTATTGTGTGTATGCGCACATAGGTGATTACTTAAGAAATTTTTAAGTTATAGAACTCGTTAGACGCTAGTCAAGCAGCAAGGATGAGCTTAACACATATGTAGAAAATCAGAGATTAAATGACGGAACTAGTTTTCTGATTATTTTTATAATTTTTATTTTAATTTAAATTTTTAAATATATAATGAACTTATCCAATAAGTGAAATAGTATAATATTTGTAAAAATTGGATTGACGAAGAAACTAATCGGATGACCACCGTCTAACGGATATATAGAAAAGTAATCGATTTAGACGGAGATTTTTAAAACATAAGGAAATCCATTTGATTAATGAATATAGAAGTTCACAAGTATGAACGGTTAGGAATGTCTCGTGAATTAATGTCGCTGTAATAGTTGCTTAGTTGTAGATTCTCATCTCACGTATCGAATTATGGCCTATACACAATGTTTTATTTATTTAATGAAATGTAATTGGAAGATTTGTGAAGACTTATCCACTCCTTATTATTTATAACGTATCTTGGTGTTTTTTTTGTTGATTTTAAAACACGTTAGTGCTTTTTTTGACGTGTTCTTGTTTTTTTTTTTTGATAAATGACGTGTTCTTGTTTTTCTTTTCATACTTTACATTTTTTACTTTGCTTTGGTTTTTATCAATAACATTATCAACTGTGTTTTCTTGTATTAGAATGGGATTTGTTTGCTTTCGTTATAGATAGCCAAATATAGACTAATACTAGTTTGTGATAAACACGAATTTACATAATTATATTTTAAATTTTTCCGTGTTCTTTTTTGATATAATAGTTTGTTCTTAAAAATAAACACCCTATAATTTGTTTTTTTCTATGAATAAAACTTCTATTTATCTTTTGTTTCCTTTTTCTGAATAATACAACCTTTAATTTGTTTATTTTGTAGTATTTTTGTTCCAACATATCTATCTTATTAAAATCTATCTTCCTTTTTACGTGTGATTTTTTAATTTAATAGAAATTTTATTAAATGTATCCAATATATCTAATAAATTAAAAAATTTATATAATTAAAAGGACTCTTTTATATATTCCAACAAATATACTAGAATATTCAAAAACAATTTCACATAATCATTATCAAAATTATGAACCAACACTTTAAAATCATCATTTTCACAAAAAATTAAATATAGTTTGTTTTCAAATTTAAAATAAATTAATAATTCTTAAAATAATTATATTATAATATTAATATTTTCTAAATAAAATTTGTTACAAAAATAAATAAGAATTCATAAACTGATAAAAGAAGCAAAAAACTAATAAGAATTTATAAAAAATAATTTGTATAAATTGTAAAAAATTTAAGTTTAATCATCTGATTTTTTTTTAAATTACTCTAACGGATTTTTTTCACGGTATTCGGGTATCGGGTATATTTGAACTGAATCCGTATGAGTATCCAAAAAGTCTTGAAAATCTCACCCGAATCCGGGATTCGATATAACTGAAAAATTTAAAAATTTGAAAATTTCGAACCCAATACGCGAAATATCTAAACATGAGGTTAGTAGACGTGTTCTGGTTATGTATCTTTAACTTCTTCACTAATTGTTGTCATTTTCAATTGAGAATTTATTAAGAATGGGCTCCTGAAGTCATTGAAACGCTTGATTGCTTATTTTGAAAAGTTCGTCACGCGACGACATATCTAATCATCGCTTATACGCTACTTTGTTTGTTTAATAAAAGTGGATGGAGGAGGGTTTGGGAGTTGCGCAACTATCGACCATAAGTTAGATAAATGCGTTTGTTAGATTCACACTAACAAGTCAAGAAGCAAACGACCCTTTTACACACTCTCACGTTCACATGTGTGTTCTCTCTCTATTAAGTTTCAGAATCGTAGCAACCAAACTTCTACTCCGGGGAAGCAAGAACCAAGCTCTGACTAAGAGATTATGTTTCACTATTTGGAAATTAACACCGACATATGTTTATCACCTTTTCATGACAATTCATTATTTCGAAACCATAGAGAATCTTTGTTCACAATTTTGTAACGAGCAGGAACAACAAAGGTTACACCAGCCAGTGATTTTTCCATAAGGGCAGAGTAGAATAGAGTAAAGTAGAGCGAGAGCAGAGTTGTATCTGGTCAGTTCTTCCTTCCCTCCGCCAAGATAATGTGGTATCCGTGCCTGCAATCACCTCAAATTTACCATCCATTCACTAAAGAAAGCCGAAAATTTCAGATTGAAGCAAGAAGAGATGGGATGTGGAACGTACGTAGATTTGAAGGGTGCACTAGTGACTCCAACAGGTGTGTTGAAGGCGACATCCTGGAACGGACCTGCCATCTTTCCCCTTGGGAACCATCCAAGATCTCCTCCTTTTTTCCCTGATGGGCACTCCGAGTACTCTGCTGCTATCTGATCAGATAGAGATAGTTCCACGCACAAATAGTAGTGAGATGCTTACACACACATATCTACACAAATATCTTTAAACCTTAAACTGAAACGTGAAGGTTTCACTTTCAATATATCAATGAACCATGAGGTGTTGAAAAAAATGTGGGTTTCAGCTGTAATGTGTACAACTAGAGATGTCAAAATAAAATCACTTGCACTATCTTAGATTGGATGTTTTAACTCATAGACAACAAAAATAAGAAAATTTAGAATTTTGCACCTTGGCAAACTCAGCAGGAGGAACCTTGTCTCCGTTGCTCAACCAACCATCCTGCAACTTTTTGTATGCATCGTTGATCTTCCCTTGCTTTTCGCACAATATGTGTCTTGCTGAAGGAAAAATACATACAAAAACGATCAAAACATTTCCACAAAACTTCTATGTTATGGTACTAGAAACGCTCTAGCTGTATAGAAAACATTTGGATACCAAAAACACGAGAACACAAGTCTAAGACACAGGAATCGAATTGAAAAAACACACCTTTAACGTAAGTGCATGTCCCGAGACCATCAGCGGCTTTTCCTGATTTGCCTTTACCCTTGGAGCCTGCTTCATCACTGCCACTTGCTTGCTTTCCCTTACCCTTCCCACCAGATTTTCCGTCTTTCCCCATCTACTAAACACTGCAACTAGTACATCCCAAAAATTAACTTCCTTATTTACTATCATCATCAAATTCATTGATTTAACATCAGACAAATCAAAACCCTCAAAAAATTAAACCCTGCAACAAATCTATCAGAGATTCAATGTATGATCGTAGCCAAATAAGCGGGACTTGGAATATATATACAGGACGCAATAGTGGATTTTTAAGACATTAAATCAAACACTTAGTGAGTTCAGATCCATCAAATGCAGATTAAAAAAAAAAAGAGAATGAGATTCTCAACATTTGGACCATCGAAACATCACAAGTCCTAATTGAATCAGTGGGATACACCACAAACTCAAATGGGAAAATAATAATCATGGCGGAAGATTGTGTCGCAAATAACATGAACCCTAGTTTTCAAATATAACATAAAGTTGAGAAGAATTGGGTCGATAAATGACAAAACCCAATCTTAGCTATTCGGGAAAAAAAATAAAAGGGGTTATCTCTTGAAACAAAATGGAGCATAAACACTGAAACGAAATATGATTAAGAAGCTAAGAAATTTACAAGGAGAGAAGACGAAGACGATGACTTTTTACCTACAGGTTCCTCTTCTTCTTTCAGATTAACGATCGGAGCAGAGAGAGTGAGAGAGATTGTAAAAGTTGTGTGGAATTAGAATATCTTTTTGGTATTGGAATCTAAATTAATATAAAACCACTCATCGATTTGGGCTCGGCCCATTTACAAAGGCTCCGGTTTCAATCAAACCAAACCAAACCAAACCAAACCAAACCGATAGCACGAAGCGGCTTTGGATTTTAGAATCTCTTACGGCGTCTTTGCATACATATACCGGCGCGGCCATTGCGGAAGAGGAGAGAAAGGAGGAGGAGGAGGCCGAGTGAAATATGGCTGATGATGAAGAAGAACCACCGATGGCCGTTCAAATCCAACCGGATATTTCTGTCACCGTGCAGGAACCAACCGAACCTGTTTCGGTTGGTGTTACTGTTATCACTGGTTATCTCGGCGCCGGGAAATCCACCGTAAACAGATGAACTTTTCTTTCTTTCATTGATTCTCGGGTGGATCCATTTTCTTGGGTTTGATTAAGGTTGTTATTTGATTGATTTGTTTGTCTAGCTTGTGAATTATATTCTGAACGGGAAACACGGGAAGAAGATCGCCGTGATTTTGAACGAGTTTGGGGAAGAGATTGGAGTTGAGAGGGCGATGATAAACGAAGGAGAAGAAGGTGCCCTTGTTGAAGAATGGGTCGAGCTCGCTAATGGCTGTATTTGCTGCACTGTTAAGCATAGCCTTGTTCAAGCTCTCGAGCAGCTTGTTCAGAGAAAAGACAGGTGCTTTTCTCTCTCTCCCTCTCTCTTTCGGAGCTGGTTCGAACTCAGAATGTTTTAGCTCCTGAAGTTTCTTCTATTTGATTTCTAGACACACTAAGATATGGTAAAGGCTTAAAGCCTCAAACCATAGGCATATTTGAAACATAATCGCTTACATTTTGGAGAAGGGAATGCCTGTTTGATTTACTAGACATTCCGCTCTCGCTTTCTTAAATGCAGGCTCGATCATATATTGCTGGAGACAACGGGTTTAGCAAATCCGGCTCCGCTGGCTTCTATTCTTTGGTTGGATGACCAGTTAGAATCAGAAGTCAAGCTTGATTGCATTGTTACTGTGAGTGTTTAACTCTTAATCTGATTTACTTCTCCTTTGTTAAGCTCGAAGCTGCTCTTTATACTTCTTCTATCATCTTGTACAGAACAGATGACTTGTAAAACAAAAGACTACTGTTATCCGCACACATTTATGTCTCTTTCCACTTAATGCATTTGATCCTCATGAGAATCTGTGAGCATTTAAGCGTCATTTATAGCTAGTGATTCTTTCTTTTTCTTGTCACCTCTTTGTAGCATATATGTCTCAGGTTCCTTGCTCTATTACTTGTTACTGCAAATCAATTCTCAGGCATATTTTTTCCTAATGCCTTTACTGACTTAACTGCTTGAACAGGTCGTGGATGCAAAGAATCTTCGTTTTCAGCTCAATGAGCGCCATGACTCGTCTTCATTTCCTGAGGCTTTCAATCAGATAGCATTTGCGGTAATTATTTGTGACACAATCAATAAGAACACCGACTCATTAATAGCCTTCTGCATCCTTCATCTCACCTCATCATCACATGATATTTTATTCGTTTTGTAGGACACGATAATAATGAACAAGGTCGACTTGATTACTCAAGAGGAATCTGATGAATTGGAGAAGGAAATTCATTCCATCAACTCCCTCGCCAATGTCATCCGCTCTGTCAGGTGCCAAGTTGATTTGTCCAATATATTAAATTGCCAGGCGTATGATTCAGCTGTAAGTCTCAGAAACTTTCACTTCTCTATCATCCAATATATTATGCTTTGACTGTAGCAATTGAACTTCTTTTCCCGTCACTGTTGCATTTAGCATGTTAGTCGACTGGAATCCCTGCTAGAAGCAAATAAATCATTAACAACAACAGATCTTCATGATAGTGGAGTGAGGACTCTATGCATCACTGATCCCCAACCTATAAATCTCGACAAGGTAGCAAAGTCATTGAACATTCTTGGACAATTAGTTAGAACATAGTGTTCTTTGTGACACACCAGCTTGCTCTTGGTTTGACAGGTTCGTTTATGGCTTGAGGAAATTCTGTGGGAGAAAAATTTGGAGATGGATGTATACCGTTGTAAGGCTGTGCTGAGCATCCAAAACTCAGACCAGTTGCATATTTTGCAGGTAATGTAGTCAAGATCAGGAAATGAAACATTTGCAAGGTCTTGTGATCCCCGGAGCCGGAGTGTATTTCACAGTGCTTTTATGTATTGTATATGCAGGCTGTAAGAGAGATATATGAGATAGTGCCAGCGCGGAAATGGAGTGAGGATGAGAACCGAATGAACAAAATAGTATTTATAGGTCATATGTCCTTTTTGCATCATTGTTAACTGTTGTTGATCGTAATATCTTTGCTTGCTGATTCATGTAATTGAATATGTGCAGGACACAAACTGGACGAAGAAGCTCTTAAAACCGGGCTAAGAGACTGCAGACCTTAAAGAAAAACCTTAACTTACAGTGAAAATCAGATTGGTTCTAAACCATATTGGTTTTTGCAGGCCTGGTATGAAGCTCTCTAGTATCAATTGCTGATTTGGCCTATTTTACATTGTAACTTTAGCATTACAGTGTGATTTTGTAACAATAGCATTACCTCGCACTCATTTTCTAAATCAAGTTTTGAGACTAACTTACCATTGCTTTCCATAAAAAGCTTAAAGTTAGTTTATGCAGACGAAACTGGAAAAAATTGTATTAACAATCTGTAATTTCTCTATTTCGCCTTCTCTCTCGAGTAGTCATTTTCTCTCCATACCTCTGGAATATGTCGGCCAAATCAAACAAGCCCACTTCTCTAAGTTTCTTTGACATCTCTTCAAACATAACGACACATTCCTCGTTAGAATAACAATGCAAGAACTTGCTATAATCAAATCTAGGAACTTCAAGCCCTCTCTTCATTGTTCTCTCAACATACTTTGTAGTTTCCAACCGTTTCCCCGCCTTAATCATACCTCCGACGAATATAGTATCGAAATTCACCAACGGGTCTGGTCCTTTTCTTCCTCTTCTCCCCAGATGTCCTTGTAGTAACATAAGATATGTATGCATTATCGGCTCGCACCCTCTCTCTATCATCTTCCTGAAAACTTTTGTTGCCTCGCCTGCTCGTTTAATCTTCAATAGTCCTTTTATCAGTGCATGATATATACTAATATCCGGATTTTCAATATCTTCGACTGTGTTGTATGCTTCTATGACTCTTCGCTTAGCCAATAGACCATAGATTATGGAGGCCCAAGTTAAGTTATCCACCTGAATGCCTCTTTGGCGCATTTCGTCGAACACTTTGCGTGCCGTATCGACCCTGCCATTTTTACACAACCAATCGACCATAATCCTGTAGAATGATGCATCCAAATCTCCACCCCTTTTCGAAACAATCACGTAGAAGAGCTTCGAAGCTTCATCGAACTGGCTTTTCTTGAGAAATGTCTCCATAATCTTTTTACCAGCGTCGATATCGACCTCGAATCCTTCATCCATCATCAAATTCCAGAGCTTAGCGGCTTCAATCAAATCACCCACATCGCAGAAACCTTCAATCATCGTTCTGTATGTAACCTCGTCGGGTTTGATAAACTCTCTCAGCTTAGTAACGACGAACTTAGCTTCCTCGACGAGCTTCTCCTTACAAAGAGTTTCTACTGCTCTGTTCAACGTCTTCACATTATAACAATATCCGAAATCGTTCATCAGATGGAAGAAGCTGACGCATTTCTTCAATTCTCTAGCGGAAGCAAGCGTTTTCAACACGACCCGAAACGTCTTATCGTTGGCCAATCGGCGTTTCCCAGTTTCTTGAGCCATCTCCCAGAAAAGATCCATGTTTCTGGATTTCCCGATGATGTCAAGCATCTTATTTGAGGTGGTGGAGGTGTGGACAAAATCTGGGTGGTGGGTCTGCGAGTAGAGGAAAAAACGGTGAACAGGACGCCATGAGAGAGGAAAATTGTTGCAGACTTGGAGGAAGAACTCGTGAGTGAGTTGAAATCCGGTGGAGGAGAGCTTGGAGACGAGGCGTGAATCAGGCGAGTTCTGCTGTTGGTAGAGAATTGTACAGACGCGGAGGAGTTGGTCTTGGTTTACCGGCGTGATGCCTGTGGTGGGAGATATATTCGATTGAGTCGAGGCCGTCGCGAATCGACGGTGTAGAACGAAGAATCGCCGAACTGAGTTTCCGACACTCATCATCCTCCGACAATGGTCATACGAAGATGAATCAATTTCCGATATAAACTTGTCCATAAAATTTTTCTCTCGTATAACCTGTTATAAAGAAATCTAAGTAAAAATGAAGTATTTTACCAACATATCCTTAATGAATTCGAACAAATGGATATTTTTTTCGGACTATCCAACTGGATCCGAATCTAGGTAGAATCATGCATTATCTCCTAAAAAATAAACAAATAAAATTAAAAAAAAAATTAA
>OVAN01016979.1:0-10273 GCA_900406275.1 Anastatica hierochuntica
GATGATTCGTGACAATGTATTGAAAAAGGTGGTGTTTTATTGAATTGTAATAAAAAAACTTTACAAGGGTTACAAGCTTAATCTCTAGAGAGAAAAATCGGTCTCTTTCTTCAAGCTCCTCCTTCTTCTTTTATACTCTTCCAGCTCTTGTAACTCCCGNAACTTCATGGGCCTTCTCTTTTCTCTTTTGATTTGGGCCGGATATTTCTAGGTGGGCCTTGACGGCCCGCCTGCACATTATTTCTCTAATCGATTCTCGGGTCGGTTAACTCCTAACCAGATCCGGGTGTTAACCACTTCCTCGAGTTTCAACAGTCGAAGTGCTTATCAATGTACATGCTTTTTGTATCAGTAGTTCCCGTTCATGTTCATTAACTGATTAACATAATCTCCCATCGTAGAGAAGTCATTTCAGCTCCTCATTTTCTTTCACATTTAATCAATCTTCAAGAAACTAAACACAATCAAAGTAATTGTCAAAGTGAGTTCATGATAAAACTTATTATAGTTATGAACAGAGTTCTGGAACAAATTGAATTGCGAAACACTATATATGTAAGGTTTTGGTATGCCAAGCTCTTCGTTGTAAGTATGAGGGAAAAAAATATTTGAAATTGGTTTCGTCCGGGTTCGAACCGGAGATTTTCAGTGTGTTAGACTGACGTGATAACCAACTACACCACGAAACCTTAGTGTATTTTTTGAACCGAGGCTAAAACCTATTTATATTTCAATAGATAATCCATTATGTAGGTTCATGTTTTCGCCGACTCATGCTGAACTAATTCTTCTTTTCTCCTCTCATCGCCTCTCTCTCTCCGCCACCCAAAGAGAAACGTCGATCGTAGAACATTTGAGATGTCGACTGGATTAGATATGTCTCTCGACGACATGATCGCTAAGAACCGTAAGTCTCGTGGACCTGGTCCCGCCCGTGGATCCGGATCCGGATCGGGTCCAACTCGCCGTAACAACCCGAATCGGAGGTCAAATCGATCTGCTCCATACCAATCAGCCAAGGTCCAAATCCGATCTACATCTGTCATCTCTTCTTCTTCTTCTTCTTCTATATAGTTTCGCCGGATCTATCATCTCAGATCTACGGATTCGTGATGGAAATAGACTCTGCGTTGAAGTTTTCTTTAAAATAAAAAAGCAAATCGATTTTGGTGTTGATGAATGAATCTCTCAAAGAGGAAAAAAACAATCAACGGATTCATTTGGTTGTATAGGCGCCGGAGTCTACCTGGGAACACGATATGTTCTCCGATGTATCGGATGGTTTCCCTCTCAGATCCAGCCGTTCTTCCGGAGGAATCGAAACCGGAACGAAGCTCTACATATCCAATTTGGATTATGGAGTCATGAACGAAGACATCAAGGTGCCTCCTTAGATTCTAAATCTGTGTTTATGGAATCTGTAGCATAGTTCTTGAATTGAATTCGATATGTATGGTTTAGCTGATAATTTAGCTCCTTAGATGTTCTTGCTAAATGGTTTACGGAATCTAGCTTAGTTCTTGTCTTGAATTGAATTCGAAACGAATGGTTTCTCTTATGATTTCTTCCGAGTACTCTTCTATATGTGCAATTTTGATCATGAATTGGTCTCGGTTTCTTTGTATGCAGGAGCTGTTTGCTGAAGTCGGGGAACTTAAACGCTACACAGTACATTTCGATAGGAGCGGAAGATCAAAGGTATTAGAGATTGTATTGTTGTTTCCCCCTTTTGCACATCTTTGACTCTGCTACAATGGAGAAGACCGAAATGTATTTTAACCGTGCGCAACAATAGGGAACTGCGGAGGTAGTGTACTCTCGACGTGGTGATGCACTTGCCGCGATGAAGAAATACAATGATGTTCAGCTGGATGGAAAACCCATGAAGATCGAGATTGTTGGAACCAATCTTCAAAGCCCTGCTGCTAGACCCAAAAATGCAAATTTCAACGGTGCTTCAAGGCGGTAAGATTTATACGCTACTCTCAGTGTGTACGCAAATGCTTCTTTCGTCAGCAGAGTTTTATTGAAAGTCTGCGTCTTTCTATGTTAGCAGAGGAGGACAAGGGAGAGGTGGTCAACAACGTGGTGGAGGTGGTGGGAGAGGTGGCGGCGGCCGTGGCAGGCGTCCTGGTAAGGCCCCTGCAGAGAAGTTATCTGCTGAAGATCTCGATGCAGATCTTGATAAGTACCATTCTGGAGATATGGAGACAAACTGAGGGATGTGGCTGCTCTTCTCAAACCGCGAGGTGGGTTTGGTTTTACGAGGGAGAAGAAGCTAGCAAACGTTATGCCAGAGGCTTTGATAACTTAGTAGCCTTTATGGCCGTGTGTTGTTTCATTAGAATGACACTTTGAGATCTGAGGATCTATCTGTGTTAAACGACTTTAAAGTTATTGTCCAATCTAAATACTGTTTGATTAAAAGGCAGGGGAAGAAACACAGTTTCATCATCAGAAAATAGCATCAAGCCATTGGAACAAAACTGTTGCATGGTTTTACTTTCTCTGATGGTTTTTATAATCAATACTTCTAATTTTGGATGTTAAATTGAGTGCTTGAACTCGATATGTTTCACAAGACATCATCATCTATCGAAAAATTACAATTAACAATGAACAACAAAAGCTATTCCATGGATTCATTTCTGAAAACAGATTTTATGTTCTTCATAGAAAGCAACACAATGGAAGCCAAGGCTCTGTGGTTTGCCTCTATGACCAAAACCACATCATATACACAGGGTTCGGTTGGATTCCTGCTGCAAGCTTTTCACCGACAGTAAGAGGTCTTCAGCTCTGCCTCGGCTTTTCTCGCCGTGAAAAGATGAGCCTTACAATAGAACAGAGTACTGTCTTAATGCAAGAAATCACAAAGTTCCAACACGAGGAAGGCCAATACCATGGATATAGCAGCCTGAAAAATAGACTAATGAGATGCCTCGGGTAACGCCCGACCTGTATGACAAGAGCACACAATGTTACAACTTACAAGCGAATCCTATTCATATTTGTGATCTACGTGTAAGTATTGAAGATATCGAAAAAAGTGACTTTGAGACTGTATTTGCTTATTAGCTTCAGGTGCTTTATGGTGTTTACTGAGGTTTTTAAAGATCTCGAGATGATATGTTTTTAAACCAGGGTGTTTACACCGGATCTTTACAACAAGGAAGTACTCACGGGAAAGAGGGAATCCAAAGCATCCCAAGCTGAGTGACGCACGGCTCTAGTTGGGTACATTGGACTTCCGGGAGAGGTAAAGCTGTATAAACACGCCTTCAACCTCGTGCTTGTGGTCATTCTCAATTCCATACCTGCAGATTTTATCCAATCATACTTTAAGTCCGTGCATGGTACGAGGTAGCACCTAACCCTGTTCCTAAAGTAGAGACATATACCTTGAAGAATCTTCATCTGAGAAAGATAATGTAACAGCACTGGTTCTACCTTCAGTTTTTGCAGCTGCACTAACATATTTTAAATTTATGTGGTTTATTCTTGACAGAAAAATTTGTGTACAGTCACAACGCGTTTGCTCTATACCTGATCAGTAAGTTCTATAACAATAAAATCACCGGGGCCTCCAACCAAGAAAGCATTTGGAAATTCAGGGAAGTTCCTCAAGAAGCTATCGAGTTTATCCACTAGACAAAACTTTTGTCAGGGAACAACAAAATGGAAAGATGTGGTTTTTAGTAATAACTTTCCCGAGATCTGTATACTACCTGAGTTGTAAAAGAAAATGAACCTCGAGAGCAAGAGATATAGCTCCCTCTGAGCCTGAAATTAGATATGGGAGAGTCAATCTCTAGAGTAAAATGAGTTGAACCATCACGACAATGGAAATGAACTACTCACCTGAATGGGAATTTTTTTTAATCGGACCGGCTCCAAAGCAACTTCCTCAAGAAGATACTAGGCGAACACGCAAACTATTAGTTACAGTAGTCGGTAGCAAAATGGTACGGTGACTTGAGTTTGTGATAGTGACAACCACGATTTGACAAGTACAAAATGAAATCTTTCGCCCTAGAATATCTTGCAGAAGTATCAAACAACGCAATGCCATCGAAAGAGGACGCGCTGATCTCTACTATGAGTGATTTACATGTTCTAGTTCAAAGAGCAGTATTATAGCTTTGTGGAAAACAGTCTTACATTATATAACAAAGCCACTTGATTAATAAACAAGAGTTCTCTATATCTGAGGGAAAAAAGGTACCCGAAAGAGAGTTTGGAAGCGCCTCGTATTTGTCTGGATGTCTATCCTGTAATTAAAATTCGTAGATCGAACCTAATTCAAATCCAGCAAAGGAGTAAATTTTATATGCCAAAAGTACAAAGTTTTTACCAGAATACATTTGTTGCTCCCTGTACAAGGGCAGAAGAATACCGCAAGAGAATTTCTTGATTCTCAAGCTGAACCTCAAACAGCTGAAAGAAGAATATACATACATGCTAACATTATTTGACTCGGTTCGATATAATAATGGATTATGAACAATGCAAGAAACACTTAAAGTCGAAATCGTAAAGATGGCAATACCCATTTATGGAAGAGTAGAGAGAATATATGTGAAGCAAAGGACTGGCTCCATAGCTGCACAATCAAATCAAGTATATCTTTTCCTCTCTCAGAGACTTTCACATAGTAATCAGCAAGTACATCGAAGAAACATAACGGATCATCAACATCTGAAGAAATTAAATCCTCTTCTTTGTTAAGAATCACATCTGCTTCAAAAAAAACTCCAAAGCTCTATAATTACAAGTTTGAATTTGCAAAATGTCTAAAAGCAAACTGATTTCACGAAAACAATTCAACAAGTTTTGTTTTTTTTACCTTTGGCTCTTTGGTCTACTTCAAGAGCTATATCAGCAAATAAATCTTGCAACAAGTTGCGTGTTTGTGTTGGAGAGACAACAGCCTATGACAACAACAAGACTCCATCAATCAAAAGCTTGAGAATTCTCTTAATGCATTTATGTGAATGACTCAAAAGAAGCAATTTTTTTCGAATTTGTGAGTCATGGAACTGAAATCAAATGGCGGTTTCTTAGCAAAATTCAAAAACCCACAACACAAAAATGGAACTTTCGAGATCTCGTTGAAAAAAAAACATATGAGGGGGGAAAAAAAGCAAACCCGTGTAAGCTTCTTCTTAATCTGCTGTGTAAGAGCTTCAAGATAAACAGACCTCCGTGACGAAGACGAAGAAGATGGCGATGAAACTTTCTCCATTTCCAGAACACTGATCTAAAACCCAAAAAACAAAAATACCGTTTCGAAGATTGTTTCTTCTTCAGGACTTAATTCATTGAAGAGATTAGCCAAGTCTGAATTTAAAATCAAAATCGTAATGAAACGTGATTCACGTGAAGAAATGAGGTTGTAGAAAATCAGTTGATTTTTTCTGTTCCTAATATTTATACTGTTAACTTAACTCGATAGAGACTTGAGAAGAGGAAAAGAGGAAGTGTGCAGATCAGTTAAAAAGACACAAAACGACATCATTAAACTCCGTTGAAGTGTCGTTTTGCGAAAGACACACACGTACTTATCCATGCCCTTGGTTTCTTATATTTCACCCTCAAAGATATTTTATCATAAAGTCAAATTCCTACGTCAATATAATGTTGAGTAGATTTGGAACGAGATCAATGATGATGTCGTTTTGTATATCTTTTTCAAATTTAGTTATGCATTACGACAACGACAAATCTTTACCTATTTGACCTTTTTCATCCCTCGTGCCCAAAAATGGAACGCGTGAAATTATTGCATTGAGCAAAGTAAAGTTTACGCTTTACTTATTATGACATGTCATAAGCTTTATCCCTTGTTACCTTATTGGGCTCATATTTTCGACTTCTTAATAACAATGCAAAATTGTTAAGGCCCAACCTCAAGCCCAAACATAAATTTTTATCGTTCAAAAACCAACGAGTGCCAAAGAACTTAGTTCACACCTCAGGAAACTTATGATTGTGATAAATCAATTGAATTTTCACTAACTTGCTCGTTTCATTAGAGGATTTGCAAGTTTCGAATTCGAAACGAGTTACAATCTAATTCAAAACTTGCGAGTAATCAAGCGAATCGTTCTTGCTAATGACTTAGTATTGAGAGATACTGCGAACACAAAAAGAAAAATCAAATCTTGCTAACATTCAGTATGACTCAGATACACACATTCTTAACCAGATAAACCCTAAAAATTCCACAAGATCTCACAAAGGTAAGAAAAAGATCTAGAACACAAGCTTTGAAATTTCTTTTAGCCGCCGAATCCGTAAAGAGTCCTTCCTTGTCTCTTGAGAGCGTAAACGACATCCATGGCTGTCACCGTCTTCCTCCGAGCGTGCTCCGTGTAAGTGACGGCGTCACGAATCACATTCTCCAGAAAGATCTTCAGAACGCCACGCGTCTCCTCATAGATCAATCCACTGATACGTTTCACACCACCTCTACGAGCCAATCTCCGAATCGCCGGCTTAGTGATTCCTTGGATGTTGTCTCTCAGAACCTTCCTGTGACGCTTCGCTCCTCCTTTTCCCAATCCCTTTCCTCCCTTTCCACGACCTGACATTTTTTCTCAGTGAAGATTTAGTATTTTCTCGAGAAAATTAATATTGCTTGTATGGAGAAAATGATGGGACCGTGGTTGTTTATATAGAAAAGGGGTTTTGTTTTGAACCATACGATCAATAGTTTCATCCAACGGTTGAGAATCTCAATCCCTGTCAATAATAAGTCTTTATAATAGCCTTAGATCTATGTTAATCGACGGTTACTAAGAGCGATCCGTGTGATAACCAACACCGATTGTTTTATTCACTTCCGCTTTGAGATTTTTCGTGCGCCGGTTTGGATAACCTACGCTTTTTAAATATTTTAGTTTGAAAAAGATAATTTTGTGGATTTAACTAAACGCTGTCGTTTCGCGAATCACCGACGACAAGCAAGTATCGACGGCGAAGCTGAAGCACAAGTAAAAAATCCTTAAACCCTAATCGGGAAAAAAAATCTCTCCGCCACTATCTCTTTGATTCGTTTCAATGGGTTTCTTCGATCTAAGCGTACCGTACAGTGATCAGTCACGACCAGGCGATAAAGATGTCGTCGTCGGAAAAACCTTGCGGTTAAAGCTCGCCACCAAAGCCATGGAACTAGGCTATGTTGGTATCGCACACAATCGTTCGATCAGAGGTGTAATGTCGGAGAAGGACTCTTGTACGATTCCTCTTCTCACCCTTGGATCTCTCATCAAGGTCGCTCCTCGGTTAGCTTCTTCCGTCGGGTTCCACCGTGACCTTCTCGGCGTTCCTCGAGATACTCCGTTTCGACAGTACACGCGCATTACTGTTCATGTTGAGACTAAAGCTCAATGTCAGGCTTTGAACTCTGGGAATCCGATTCTGAAAAGCTATGATATTGTTGCTGTTAGGCCTTTGACTCAGAACGCCTTCGATGATGTTTGTGCAATAGCCGAGGTTTGATCTTCTATCTCTCTAATTGAAGCTGTTTTTGTGGGATTAGTCAGTAGTTTTAGCTTAATTTGAAGTTTAATTCGTTGTAGGTTGATCTTATTTCGATTGATTTCGATAAGATGCAATTCCGATTGAAGTATCCTTTGGTGAAAGCTGCATTACAGGTTCTTGATTTTTTCAAATCTAAAGATTTAACATTGTTTCCTGTTAGAAGAATTTGTATCTGTTCTCATTGTTTTTGATGAATTTTCTTGTGGGCAGCGAGGGATTTACTTTGAGATCAAGTACCATGATCTCTTGAAGGATGCACAGACGAGGAGGCAAGTTATAACGAATGTTAAAGTGAGAAATTTGATGCATCATTCTACAAGTATACAATGATGGTTCTGTGTTGCTTTCTCTATGGAAAAGTTTACTGTTAGTTAGTTGATTATGCAGAAATTTTCTGTTGATTTTGGTATGTTTTGTTGTGGTTTGGCATTACCAGTTACTGGTGGATTGGGCTAAGGGGAAGAATCTGATCATATCGAGCGGTGCTCCTTCAGTTACAGAACTTAGAGGTCCAAACGATGTGATAAATCTCATGTCATTGCTTGGTTTCTCTAGTGAAAGAGCCAGAGCTGCCATTTCAAAAAATTGTAGGTATGTATTCAGTTCTTCTAGAATTTGTGTTATACTTGTGAGTTTAAAAGTTTATGTGATTGATGATGGATTTTGAATTGTTTTCAGAAATATGATAGCCAAGGTTTTAAAGAAAAAACGGTTTCACAAAGAAGCTGTTAGGGTTGAATTAATTTCTTCTAGTGAAACCTTTAGCCTTGATCAGCCTCTCTCTGAAGATTGCATGAAATGGGATCCCCTCTCGAGCGGTGAAGGCGACATGCTTTTGGCTGATCTCGCTAAAGCTTTTGATGCTGCAAGTGCTGCGGCGAACAAATCATCTAAGGCGATTGATTTCGCTTCTGTTATTGATGGCTTGCCGTCACATGGATTCCAGGTTAAGGATATTATAGGAACTGACCCATTGACACAGCCACTTGCAACTAAGGTTACTGGCGCACCAGAGCATAGTAATCAAGTTTCTGAACTATGTTTGGCCGTGGAAGCTTCATCTGGTGATAGTCTTCAGGGAACTGAAACCATAAGTCAAATTGACGTGAAGATGTCTGAAGATGACAGTAAGGTGGAACCTGCAATAATAGACATTAAGGAAGAAGCATTTGGCCTGAGGAAATGCAGTACTAGCCAGGGACAGGGTCTTTTGTTGCAAAATCAAGCAGCTTCGTCGTTAACACTGATACGATGTACAAATTCAGATACAGCTTGTGGTATTAACAAGCATACCAGGCCCAATTCAGAAGATAAACCACTGTCACCAGCAGAAAACGGTCATGGAATCCCACCTGAAAACCTAAACATGGAATCTATGGCTGTTGATGAAGTCTCAGAGGAATGTGAGCGAAAAGAAGGAATTATTTCTGGTCAAGCTAGCGATGAGAACCACACATCAACTGATGATGATGATATGAAAATTGATGCTTCTTTAGAAGCAATTCATGAGGAGATGGAGGTAGAAGGACAGAAGCATGAAACAGGTGAGAGTAATATTATTCTACCTAACTTATCCTCTGAGACTACCGGTTTGCTAAGAGAATCAGGTGAATCTCTCAGTCCAGAAGCGGTTGGACAAGACCATCATGACCAAGCTTCAAGATTAGAGTCCAGTGAGACAGAGCTCGAGAAACAGCCATTGGAGATAACAATGGAAGATGAAGGCGAGAGAGAAACCGAAGTTAATCACCAAGCCAATGCCACAAACTCAGGTATGAGATCTAACGTTACACATTTTAAGTATTTAGATTCGGTTTTGTGTTATCTCATCCCATTGGTGAAAAATAAAATGCAGAGAGGGTGCGAGCTAAAAGGAGTAGAGTTCGATTACAGCCTTTCAAGCCCTTTCTACTTCAATCACATTTCAAACGAATCAGTAAAAGAGGAAGACATAGAAGAGCTAGATGATTTCTTAGAACCCTAGAAAAGATTTTTGTCTTATATCGCACGCAAAGCCTCTACTACTGTTTTATTGTTGAAATGAATGAAAGAAAAAGGCAAAAAGCTAATCTATAAAATTTTCTCTTCGCTTATGAAAAATAAAAAAAGGTTTAGATACAAATGTTTCGTCTCTTATCGCTTCTATAAACTCTTGCCTCTCCATTCACCTATGCTGTTTGCTTCATTGTAAAGTGGTGAAGACCGTGAGTTATCGCCATGGGTTCATTGCGGACCAATTCGTTGCTTCTTACTTGAGATTGGGCTATGATGTTTACGCTGCTAAGCTGTTCGATGAAATGCCTTAGAGAGATTTAGTTTCTTGGAACTTTTTTTTTATCGGCAATCCAGGCCACAATGGTGATTAGTCCAATGCAGCCAATAATCATAAGGAAGAATCTGCGGATTGGTGGAGATTGTCATGAAACAGCTAAAGCAATATCTTTGTTGGAGCAAAGGAAACTCATTATTAGAGATTCTAAGAGATTTCATCATTTCTCACAAGGTTCTTGCTCTTGCAGAGATTATTGGTAGTTCCTCACATTTTTTGTGCACCAATTGAATACACTTACAAAACTTCCAATAGCACTATTGGAGGAGGTGGTTCACACCCGGATCCGGTTAGGAGTTAACCGACCCAAGAATCGGTTAGGGAGCCAATATGCGGACGGGCCACAACGGCCCACCTAGAGATATTCGGCCCAAATCGAAAGAGAAAACAGAAGGCCCA
>OVAN01016980.1:0-10273 GCA_900406275.1 Anastatica hierochuntica
GCAAATCAGTCTGGATATTCGTTATGAAGATACGTTAATATTCGATAGTTTCGATGGTAAAATGTATAATATAGTCTATTGATATGTGTAGCTGTAATGATTGCTTACCATGTCTCCGAGCAACTATAATGATGGACTGCTATATGTTGCTGGCTCTATATGATTTCAATACATGTAAACAAATGGTCCTTTTGTTTTAACTTGTCATCAAGTTTCGCCGAGACAAAGGAAAACTAGCTCGAGATATCGCTGGAATATTTTGATGGAAATTTGATGGCCCATACTACAGTTGGAAAGTTACACCTATTGACATCCAAGAACGGTATTGGAAAACATTTGCGGTACGTTTTGCTTTCTTTAGGTTATGTTGAGATTTATATGAACTGATAAGAGATTGCAGTTAACCAGTTTGTGGGTTTTTTAACTCTGTTATGTTGCTGTGACTTTCCTCTATTACAGTTCATGAGTTCAGTCATATATGTTTCTCAATGTAGTTAACACTATGTTTAAGTTTCAGCTTATTTTAACTTCATTTACATTGTTCTATTTATGCAGCGGATGTATACTTGGGATGTTGGGATCACTGCACTGGTTAAGAAAGAGTTTCTTAAAGTTGCCAAAAGGCGAATGAAAGGTATTGTTAGCCAAGTTAAGAAAGACAACAAATGACCTCTGTGGATCAAAGAGACTCTATGGACAGAGATGGTTGCTCACTGGAAAACTCTAGTACAAGTGACAAGGAGTGAGACTGCTTCTCGCTCCCGCAACTCTGATCGCGGTGGTATTAGCAAACACAAGCATGTATCCGGTCAAAAATCCTACATTCAGCTCCAGGAAGATATGGTAAATTAATTACATCATTCTGTTTTTAGACCATGTTGGTTTTTACTAACACTTTGGCATCATAGGAAGAGGAGTTGGGGCGGCATGTCTCTAATCGTGAAGTGTTTATCAAAGCTCATACAAAATCCAATGGAACGTTGGTCGATCATGCGAAAAAGCCAGAGACATTGTTGAGACCTACCAAATGTCTGTGACCCAAAGGAAAAGGGAATTGGCGGCTGCCACATTGGATGAAGATTCCCCGGGGCAAACACCTCAGACCATATCCATTGCGGAAGAGGATAAGATATTTCTCCAGGTATTGCTTTTCCCTATCAGAAAGTGAGTTAGATTAATGTTATTGTCTAAGTTTGTGATTGGAGATATTGTAAATGTGAACGATCTTGCTGAATGTGTTATGAATGTGATCAGAATTGATAGTGTACTCTGCATATGATATGTGATTTTAGAGTGTATAGTGATAATGATTTCTGAAAAGATCATGATNTCTTTATGTGTTCAGATTATGTTTATGAGTTGTATGTTGTATGAGTTGTATGTCTTCTTCCATTGTTGTATGATCTGTTAACCTCATTTGTTTTTAATCTTGTCTGAAGGTGACTGCCAGAGATCGCAGAGACAACCGCTATGGACTTGGCAGTCTCGTGGAAACCATCGATGACGGGAAAGAAACAGAACCATATGGAGGCTTTGCTGCATCATCGCTCACAGAAGTCACGCTTCAACTTGAGGCTGCCAATGCTAAGATAGCAGAACTCGCTACGCAAAATGAACGACGCGATGCGGAGCTTAGAGAGGCCAAAGCAATCATGACAATAATGGAAAAGATTCTTAATTACATGAAGAATAGAGATCCCCACCTTGTCGAATACATGGATTCTCAAGCTCCACAAACAGCCCCAAGCTCAACGCCTGCCGCCGGTACTACACCAACTCCATCTGATCCACAAACCTCACCAGATGATATGCAAACTTNCTATCTAATGTGATTGATGTCTTTTTGGTTATTGGTAAACAATGGCACCAACATATATTTTGTAAATATACTTGTAAAGTTTAACTATAATATAAATATTATTGATCATACCAATTTGCATATTGGATTTCTTAAATGTTTGGTCATCGTTTGCCACCATTTATGTTCTATTTGTAGTTACTAACCATAAAATTAGTAATGATTATTGGTGCCCANCTATAGGTGCCCACCGTAGTCACAAGATGGTTGTTATTTTGATTAAACTTAAAGAGTCTTAAAAACGTTGCTAATCATCACAACAAAAAAAGTCATAGAGTCGTCGCTAATCTCCAATAGGTAAATGATATCACAAACAAGTCGTAAATTTACAACTATAAATCGAGTTACAAAAAGGTCGCTAATATACGACCCAAATATATCGTCATCAAATAGTTGTTCATTTGCATCAGTGGTAGCAGTCAGTAAAATGTGGCTAACTTAGGACTACAACGAAGTCGTAAAAACGTCGCTAATATCCAACCCATTTATGCAATCTCAAAACCGTCATTAATTTGCCACTCTTAGTTCGGTTATAAAAAGGTCACTAGGATATGACCAAAAATTGTGGTCATAAACTGGTCGTTATTTTGCGTCAGCTAGAACAGTCTTTAAAACGTCGCTAATTAGGACTGCAAAGAAATCGTTAAACCGTCGCTAATATCCGACGCTTAAAAGTAATNTCAATTAGTTTTAAAAATGTCCCTAATATAGAACCACATTAGGATGTTGCAGAATAATCGCAAATTAGCGACTGTTTTGAGACTAAATTCTTTTGCGACGAAAAATTAGGGACTCGATGATTTAGTTGCAAATAATTCGTAAACACTTCTTTAGCGACTACTTCGTGACCAATTCTGCAGTGACGAATGATATGTTTTCTTGTAGTGAATCGGAGAAGGAGATGCCGGCAGAGAAGGTCCTCACTCTGACTGAGGAGAAGGTGAAGTTAGATGAAGAGATTGACACCCTGGATGCCAGGGTGACCACCTTCTCGGAGGAGATGTCCATGGCCGTCAACAGCGCCAACATCATGGGGCGTTGGAAGATGGTGCGGGACTACCTCAAGGGTGAGGCCAAGTCTTCGAACTTTTGGGCGGAATTTGAGAACTACAAAATGGTGGTGATTGAGCAGGCGGAAGAGAATGGCCTCGAAGTTCCCACCTTTGAAGATGAACCAGAGATTCCTCATGCCCTGACTTCTACACTCCCAGTGGACTCTGCGCCAAATGTCGAGAAGTGTGCATCTCCTGATCCTCCAGCTGCCTAGCCTCCAGACCCGAAACCAAGAATCAAGCTGCTCTCCCCTTGTGGGATTTATTATCTTTTTTTTTGATGATGATCTGCCCCTGCGTGGGCTTACTTCTGCCCCTTGTGGGCTTTGTAATGACTTTTCATAGCCTTTGCGGCCTTAACTCTTTGGTGGCCTTCTAGGCCTTCTTTCTGTTTGCCCTTCAGGGCTCAGAACTCGTATTTCGGCCCTTCGTGGCCTTCTATGAATATTTTTCTAGTTTTATGTTGTCTTCCTGCCATAAAAGATTCTTGACTTGGATTTAGAGATGACATTCATGGCAGATGCTTTTGCAAGTTTTTTTACCATTGGCACCTTGACCGGCTGGCTTCTGGTTATAAGCCTCTGGCCTTTGCATCTCGATCGTCTTGGGTTCCGGCTGTTTGACTTTTGGCTTATTGGCCTCTAATCTTTTATTGGTACTTCGGCTGTTTGACTTATGACTTATTGGTCTCTAGTCTTTTATCGATATTCCAGTTATTTGACATGTGGCTTATTGGCATCTAGTCTTTGATGTGTCTTGCGAGAGTTCTTGAGTTCCAAATTGGGATAATCTCATTATCTCTCTTTTTTTCTTTTTTTGAGGGAGTTTTGCTTCTTGTCCTTAGACAATGCTTAGGTTCCCAAGACGCATTTTTGGCCTCTTGATACCCGGAGGTATCTTCTTGCTTTTTGGCATTCTGCTACCCGAAGGTAACCACTAGCTTGCGTTTTTTGCCTATTGATACCCGGGGGTATCTACTAGCTTGTTGGCATTTTGTTACGCAGAGGTTACCACTAGCTTCTTGGCATTCAGCTATCCGGAAATAGCTGTTTTGCTTTGCTGCATTCTGCTTCCTGCAGTGAAGCCACTATTAGTTTTATTAGTTTTGCTGGTATGGACATCCCCTGCAAAGGATCCAAGTGTCCGACTTTTCTTCTACTTCCCACATCTTGGTAAGTAGGTATAGGTGATGCTCTTGTGCTCAGGTCACATAGCTTTTTCGTTTACTGTGACCTGGTAAGCAAGGTTAAGCTGTTTTTGCTTTCTGCTCAGCACTCTGCTTTTCGGTTAGCCAATCTCTATTAAGTAGAATAAGCAATTTTTTCTCTTGCTTTCTTTCAAATATTTTCCCTTGTTAAAGCAAAGTTTTTTTTTTGAGCTTTTCGCTTTTGTTTTGGAAGGGTACGTTGCTTGTATTACTCTTTTATTGAAGAGTAGTCATTAAACTTATTTGTCCCTTGCTTTTAACTCAATTTTCCTGTGAGAAAGCAGTTGTTTTATTGATTGGTATCCGTCTTTATAGATCGCATGATTACATAAAAACGATGTAAAAGAAATTAAAAAATCTAAAACAGAAAAACGTATATGGGTTATGGTCATCCGGGTCAGGACCATTCTTTTAGAAGAAGTAATGCTTAAGGTGTAACGCATTCTCGTTATTAGGCTGTACTTTTCTGTACCTGTCGTGTAACTTGTATGCCCCTTCTCCATTGACTTCCACTATTTGGTACGGTCTTTCCCAGCCAGGCGTCAGCTTACCCGCGGGACCCTGACTTTAGCGGGAGACACCGCCTCTGTTCTGTAGACCAGGGAGAAAGGTGTTTCCCCTGTTGAAGTCTTGATGTTGGTTTGACATGCCCATAAGGTAGCTGGAAGTTCTTCGACCCAGTTGCCTTTAGCGTCGTCCAACCTCTTTTTCAGAAGATCGACTATAGTCCTGTTAGTGGATTCGGCTTGCCCGTTGGATAGTGGATGTCTCGGAGTTGCAATACTTAGTTTTATGCCCCAATCTTCGCAAAACTTCTTGAAGTTTTTGCTTGTGAACTGCGGGCCATTGTTTGTAAATATCTCTTGAGTCATTCCAAATCGTGTTACCACGTTCTTCCATAGTCATGCTCAAGGCTTCTGCCCCCACCCACTTAGAGAAGTAGACCGTAACTACCAACTGGTAGGGGGCTATCGGGAATTTTCCTGCAATGTCCATTCCCCATTTCATGAATGGCCATGGAGAACTTACGGTTTTGAGGTTTTCCAGGGGTAGCTTGGACACTTGCGCATGCTTCTGGCATTTGACACAGTATTTGGCCATCTGGAGGGCATCATGGGCCATTGTAGGCCAATAGTAGCCTGCCCTCTTGGCTCTTAGTACCAAGCTTCTTTTGGCTCTTAGTACCAAGCTTCTTTCACTAGAGTGGGATCCGCACTCGCCTTCATTTAGTTCTTTGAGGACTAGATATGTGTCTTCCGGCTTTACGCATTTGAGATATGAACTGAGAACGACCTTCTGTAGAGTTTTCCGTAAATCAGGCAATAGCGAGATGCTTGTCTTTTGATCTTACGGCATTGACTCCTTATATTGAGCATGACATCATCCTTTAGGTAGGAAATAATGGGCGTCATCCAAGTTTCTTCTTCTTCGATGTTGGAGACTTGAGGCCCTTTGGTGTCCTCATCAGTAGTCGACCATTGGAGAACCAGCAAAGGTATGCTAGTTGGCTCTGCAGTTTTTAGGCTTGAGGACAGGTTGGCCAGGGCGTCCGTATGCGAATTTTCCTCCCTCGGGATCTGTGTGAGTTTGCATGCATTGATCGAATCAATGAGCTTCTTGGCTATGGCCAGATACTTGGTCATGCTAGCATATTTTGCTTGGTAGTCACCTTGCGTCTGGCTTACGATCAATTGGGACTCACTGTACACTTGTAGGTTTTCTATTCCTATGTCTTTTGCCAAGCTGACTACTGCAATTAAGGCTTCATACTCACTTTCATTGTTGGTGGTTCTAAAGTTGCATCTTACTGCTCTGGATACCACTTCTCCTCTTGGTGAGATGAGCACGAGGCCTACTTCAGCATCTCGTATGTTGCTAGATCCATCTACGTATCTGTTCCTGGTATCATCGACGGGGAGAATTCGGCTACGATGTTAGCTAGGACTTGTGATTTGATTGTCGTCGTAGGGCGGAAGATCACATCGTACTCGCCAAGTTCCACTGCCTATTTGGCCAGTCTTCTGGATACCTCTGGCTTGTGGAGTACAGACTTGATAGGGAATGATGTGATGACTATCACCGGATGAACCTGGAAGTAGGGGCGCAGCTTCCTGGCAGAAACGACCAAGGCGAGAGCTACTTTCTCCAGGTGGCTATAGCGAATCTCGGTATCCAGAAGGGACTTGCTTACATAGTATACCGGACGTTGCTTGTTTCCTTCTTCTCTGACCAAGACGGCACTTACGGCATGCTCTGAGACAGGCAGGTACATGAGAAGAGTCTCTCCATCTTAAGGCTTTGAGAGAAGACGTTGTGAGATATTCCTTGAGCTTGACTAGGGCATCTATGGCCTCTTGGTTCCATTCAAATTACCCACTAAACTTAAGGGCTTCAAAGAATGCATGTGATTTATCGGACA
Source organism: Anastatica hierochuntica (assembly GCA_900406275.1). NCBI lineage: Eukaryota > Viridiplantae > Streptophyta > Magnoliopsida > Brassicales > Brassicaceae > Anastatica > Anastatica hierochuntica. Next base: position 6,537 of record OVAN01016980.1, read on the forward strand.
GCCTGATATGAATCTACTCAAGGCCACCATTCTTCCGGTGAGCTTATGGACGTCTCGTGGAGTCTTAGGTGAAGGGATCGCCTGAATCGCCCTGATTTGCTCCAAATTCGCTTCAATGCTCCTGTATGTGACTATGTACCCCAAAAAATTTCCGGAGCTTACTCTGAATGAGCACTTAGAGGGGTTGAGCTTCATGTTGTACTTCCTCAAAGTGGAGAAAGCTTGCTGCAGGTGGGCTATGTGGTCTTCCGCGTCTAACGACTTGACCAGCATGTCTTCTATATAGACTTCCATGGTCTGGCCGATTTGGTCTGCAAACATCATGTTGACTAGCCTCTGATAAGTGGATCCTGCATTCTTCAACCCAAAAGGCATAACCTTGTAGTAATAAATTCCGCGAGAGGTCATGAAGGATGTCTTTTCCTGGTCGTCTGGATGCATGGGTACTTGATTGTACCCGGAACAGGCATCCATGAAGCTCATTAGCTGGTGTCCAGCTATGGCGTCGACCAGCTTGTCTATGTGGGGAAGTGGAAAAGGATCCTTGGGGCAAGATTTGTTTAGATCCGTGAAGTCTTTGCAGACCCACCATTTGCCATTTTTCTTCCAGACCTCGACGACGTTTGCCAGCCAATCTGGATAGTGGACCTCTCTAATGAACTCAACCGTCAGGAGGTTTTTGACTTCATCGTTGATGATCTGGTCTCGTTCAGGTGCGAACTTCCTCCTTTTTTGCTTGACTGCTGGGTATGAGGGATCCACCTGCAGCTTGTGGACTATGACTTCTGGGTCTATTCCTGGCATATCTACGTTGGACCAGGCGAAGCAGACTGCATTGGATCTGAGAAAGTCTGTCAGCCATTGGCGTATGCCTTCCTGCAATCTTGTCCGTATTCTGAGGTTTATGCCTTGTTCTCCGGATACCAGAGGGACGTCATCCAGTTGTTCCACTTCCGGCTCTTTAGTATGCAATGCGAGAAGTGGCTTCTGTAATTGCTATAATGGAGCTGTCTTTCCCTTCAAGGTGGTCTGGTAGCATGATCGAGCATTTCCTTGCTCACCCTTTATCTCTTTGATTCCCCATGGGGTTGGAAACTTGAGTACTTGGTGCAAGTTTGATGGCGCTGCTCTCATCTCGTGTATCCAAGGTGTGCCCATGATCATGTTGTAAGCGGAGGGACAGTCTATGACAGAAAACTTAATGGATAAGTTAATTCCCGACACACACCAAAGAGGTTATTTCTCCAATGGTCTGCTTGACTTTCCCCACTGAAGCCCACTAGCGGCGTGGTCTTCTTGATCAAGGCTTCCTAGGTCAGACCTAGGTCCGTGTATGCTCCCAAGAAAAGTACGTTCGTAGAGCTCCCATTGTCGATGAGTACTCTCTTCACCAAACAATTCGCCACCGACAAGGAGACAACTAATGCGTCATGATATGGTGTCAGGATTCCTTCTTGTCCTCCAGCCGTGAAAATTATAACTTCCTGGCTGAGATTTTGGCGCTTCACTTCTAGGGTGCTATGACTTTTTTTAGCGAGCCTTGTGCTTTTCTTGGCAGCGGCGTGTGTAATGCCACTTATCTTTGAACCTCCAGATATGACACTGATTACCCTATCGTCCCTTGGGGAATCAGGTGTTTGACGGTCGACTGGGACTCCTTCTTCCTGGTTACCCAACATCTCTTTAGCCTTGTTGGAAAGGAACTCTCGTAGGTATCCCTTCTTGAGTAGCTCGTTGACTTCTATTCGTAAGGATATGAAATCCTCTGTTCTGTGATTGTGGTCATTGTGGAAGTCGCACCATTTGTTTGGATTCTGACGGTTGTCAGGTGATCTCATCTTTTGGGGCCATTTGACTAGGCCTCCCATCTCTTTCAAGACTCCTACCAGCTCCGCGCTCGATATTGACAAGTTGAATACGTCCGGAAAGGTATGAACCGGTGGGAATCTATTGACGTCTAGCTTACGCAAAGGTTTGTGTCCTTTAGCTCCCTTTTATCCATCGCCTCTAGTAGGTCTTTGGTAAGGCTTGTCATCTCTAGCCGTCTTCTCGGTCCTCATTACCCGAGATTCTTGCCTCACGAGTAGATCTTTTTCCTATTTGATATGCGCCTGGGCCCAGGAGAGCACATCTTCCATCGTTCTGCATTGGTACTTTGTGAGCTCCTTGTATAGGTCACTATCAGGCAGAAGTCCTCTCTTGAAGGAAGAAATTGCGGTAGCAACACTGTAGTTTGGGATGGTAACTTTTTGATTGTTGAAGCGGTGAAGGTAGCTCCTGAGTGGCTCTGCCTTACGCTGCCAGATCTCATAAAGGTCATCAGAGGACTTAAGAGTCACTCTACTGCTGGCAAATTGCTCCACAAACAGATCAGTCAGATGAGCAAAGGATCTTATGGTTCCGGTTGGAATTGATATGAACCATTGGAAGGCGGCTCCCGTCAGGCTAGACTCAAATCCCTTGAACATGGTGGCTTCCTTATGCTCCTTCTCGATTGCCACAGTAAGCATCTTCTGCTTGTATTGTGCAATGTAATTGTCCGGGTCGGAAGTTTCGTCGTATGGCCTGACGAATGGGAAAGTTAAATTTTTGGGCATATCGGTGAGGGCGATATCCTCTGAGAAGGGAGTGTCCGCGTAGGAGCTCAAGGCACTTTTCCTCAGGGGAGGTGAGAAACTCGGAAGTCTCTTGATCACCGACTGCAGCGCCTCAAATGTTTTGGAGAACATTTTCTCTAGTCGTATGGCTTCATCAGAGAGTGGGGCGACGCCTGCGGCTTGTGGCTCTTCTTTATCCATCAGGTCTTCTTGCTCTTGAGCAGGGTTTTGGTCATCTTAGGTCCCCGTTGCTGTTGGGCTTCCTCCCTCTCCCAGGTTATTGGTACGAGGAATTTCCAGAGTTGGCATCCGGGGTACCTAGACCCTGAACCTGTGATTTGTGGCTTGATTCACCGTCAGAGACGAGTTTGCCTCTATGGGGGTCTCGTTCTCCAGCTCTAGTTGTTGCAGGCGCTGCATGTTCTCTTGGAGCGTTTTGGCATGAGCCTCCATCTGCTGCCTTAGGGACTGAAGCTCTGCAGCTGCTGCGGCAGATCCAGTTGGAGTTTGATCTCCTCGAAGCTGCTCCATCTCTCCTAGTCTCTTTTGGAAAGTCTCTAGTTGAGATCGCATCTCATCGTAGGTGAGCTCTGCTCGTGTTGGTGTGATGTTTGATGATTCATGATTGTCTCCAACCATCGTCACGTAGTTGTTTTTAAAAGCTCTCCTCCTTCTAGCGCCATCTGTTATGGGTGATTTTGGTCGTTCTTCGTAGCACTTCGGAAGCTGGAGGTCAATATATGTTTAGCAAAGGTTTTGGAATGTTTGTGCTAAGCTTAGAGATAAAAGATGGTAGAAAAGTTGCTTGTTTGATTGATTCTTTGCCTAGGGTTTTCGTGCGTGCACGTTTTGTTGAGGGCTAAGTTTCGCTACTGATTAACTCAATTTCAAGTTTTAAATTTATAAACCTTAATCACTAACAATCCCCACTAACCGCAAGTATACGGCTATGTCGATTGTAGTATTTAAGGGTCGAACCCACGAGAACTAGAGACGCAAACACTAGGAATAGACAATATCTCCTAAGCTAAGCAAACAAGAAGAGACAAAAGTGGCGGACAAAGATAATCAAGGAAAAGAAACACAACTTAAACACACTAAACAAGACTTAAAACGATGGAAAAGTGGAACTTGGATTGG
>OVAN01016981.1:0-10273 GCA_900406275.1 Anastatica hierochuntica
TGATCTCAAAATCTCTTCTCTCAATGGGAGGCAGACGAATCCCAGCACGATAAGCATAGAAGGCCTCCAGAGTGTCATATTGCGCAAGAGTCATCCTCTGTCGAGGTTGATTTGCGCCTTGTCACCCCTCAGCTGCAACATTCTGCTGGCCAGCTTGCTGAGCACCAGCATTAGCACCACCTCCAGCAGGTGGGTTAGCTCATGGAAGAGCTCCAGGAAAGAGAGGATTTTGATGAAATTGAATGGGTTCTCCCAAGTTGTCACCCATGATTTGAGCAAACTCAAATTCTTCAATAACCTCCAGAAACATCTCTTTCTTCTTTTGTCTATCTAGACGCGAAGGTTCACGTTTGAATTCAGGAATATTTTCGATCCCTTGGCTTCTAGTATGAGGCATGTTCATGCACCTGAAAGTAAAAAAAAAAACAAAGAAGAAAAAGAAGACGCTAAGCAAAATAAAGAAAAATGTCTGAGGCACGCAATGATCCTAAGTTCTAAGACTCCCTATTGGTCCCCGACAATGGCACCAGAAAACTTGATAGCTCAAGTTTTCGCCGTGATAACACTGCAAGCGCACAAATGTACGTTGTAGTGGTTCAGGATCGAATCCACAAAGACCAAAGGTAGAACGAAGAATGTAGAATTAAACAGCGGGCTAAAGCTAAAAAGATGTCTTTAAGAATGATGCAAAAATCGAAATTAAGAGAGCAAAGAAACGCATGCAGCAAACGACGAGGTTGTAAAACAATCAAAGAAGTGTTGGGTATCGGGTATTTTTAGGGAAACAATTCATTGTTGATTCAAGTTATAGACAAGGGAAAAGGCTAAGAACCGTCTTGAACTCAAATTCTAATCTAGAACTAATCTACTTTCGTACGAACAACTCTCTATGCATTAGAAATCACAAGACTAGCTTTCGTTGACTCTTGATTTCTAATCATGCATTACTAACATGTTTGATAGGTTCACAATTCACTAAAACATCAACTTCTGTTGGCTTAAGAAGAATGGCTCATCCAGGATTCTTTAAGGAATTTATACATTCACCTTCCAACAGTTAAGTTACCTAAGTTCAAAAACTAAGTGTTCAATTCAGTTTCATGCATTACGAACAATCAACGACGAAGATCCATTAGATTAAATCCTTTGTCATGCGATTATATGTCAACAACTCATGAATCCCTGTGTGAGAATCCCTAAACCCAACAAACAGACTATTCATTCATGGAAATAGCAAAAACACATATCAAATTGATGAGAGACATGATTGTATTAAGCATAAACAAGAGTAAATAAGGTTTCGAAGACTTCTCGATCGAAGAACAAAGAGACTTCTTCTCCTTAGGTTACAAACTCAATCTCTGCTCTCTAAAAGTCTCTAAAAGTGCATAATGAAAAGGAAAACACGAGCTTAGGTCTTTTTGTTGTAATCCGGTTCGAAATAAGTTCGATCTGGTTCTTCGTAAAATCGGTCCACAATTCGGGACATGGATCGATCAATCCGGGGACAAGGATTGGTCGATCTGTGTCCTAATTCCTGGGTATTTTCAGCTTTGCACGAACACTACCTTCGACGCTTGAAATCCATCCAAAATGTATTCTTTTCGCACATTCAAACTCGAATCTGTAAAAACAACAAAGCACACAAATCTGCGCGAACACAATCCGAATACATACTAAAAACCATAGATCTTGTGTGGAAACCGTAGTAAAAACCTACTAATATACTGACACATCAAGAACTATTTTCATATCTTCAATGATTTGTCTCCAATCTTAAATTGTCATAGGAACATGTTCCCTCACCAGTGAACAAAGGTATGATGACAGCAAAACAGATCCTGGCCCGAGAGGTTCTCCCATATCATTGAATGCAACTTTCACTCGGGTATTTGGATCTTCAGCGATGTGTTTTATTTTTGTAGGTTCTCGCTGTTTTTTACCCCTAGGTTGCTCTGCATGCTCATGGTCTTCAAACATTTCAACCTCACCAATAGGATCTTCGTCATCATCCTCTTCCACAGTCTCTTTTTCTTTGTCATTATCTCTCACTCCAGCTGAAGTCTCATCATCTACAAGTTTTCCATTCTCTTCATCCTCATCTACCCTATCAGCCTCATCTTCCCTATCAACCTCATTAACATTGTTAGCCTCTACACCCTTTTCAGTCTCTTCAGCTTGTTGTTCTTCTTCTTCATTGGTATGTTGTTCTTCTGTATGCGTGCTTTTTACCATAGTACCAATGTATTCCACTTCATCTGCGACTTTGTCTTTACTGTCCTTCTTCTTAGTGACCTTCTTCTTGCCATTTTTTCCATAGCCTTCTTGCGCGCCATGTTAAGTCACCTAAAACATACAATAATTTAATCAGCAACCCAATACAATGCTTAAGCAGAAACCACAAAAACTAAAAAGAAACCAAGCAAACAAACAAAGCTCAAGCAGAAACCACACAAACTAAAAAGAAACCCAAGCAGACAAACAATGCTCAAGCAGAAACCACACAAACTAGAAAGAAATCATATCACACAAAAATGCCTTCACAACCTACTCGGCCATTCTGATCTTCTTCTACTTCTTCATCCATTTCAACTTGTGAGGGTAATGGTTTAATCTTTGCATTCACTTCGATTTCCTCTTCCTCATTATATCTTCTTGAAGGACTTTTTAATACCACATACCAACTGGAAATATCATTCTCTCTTGAGTAAATCACTTGCCTAGCCTGAGAAGCTAAGATGTAAGGATCCCTTGAAAAAGAAACTTGACTCTAACTCAAGTTCACAAGTGTGTATCCAACTTCAACCTTAACTCTGTTACCTCTTACTGCACATTGACACCAAAAAATGGGTACATAAAAGACATTATAATCCAACAATATGATCTATGTTACTCTCCCATAGTATCCTACTAACTCTGAAACTTGTGAAGTGTCTCTAGCGCTCGCTGTGACATTGAAATTGACTAATAAAACACCCCACTATTCTGACTCTTTCTATCAACTGAGCTAGACACATCTTCACTATCATATTCTATTATTTTCCTCTTCCTTCCGATTGGTTTTACATTCCCAAAATGGTTTTGAAAGTTTCTCAGGTTGTGGGAAATATCATGACCAGATAATATTCGACCATTTCTACCATGCTCAGAGTGTCCATCAAACCAAGCCTTCTTTGATCTATATGCATGTATTGGTGGGAGACCCTTCCTATGAGACATATAGACACGCTTTCTACTAAATTTGAGCCACTTACTATCTGTATTTTTTCCACACACAGGACAACCAATTTTTCATTTCACTTTATATCCAGCTAGATTTCCATAAGTTGGAAAATCACTAATAGTTCATAGTAGCATTGCTTTGAGAGTGAACAAAGATTAACTGCAAGCATCATATGTTAAATCACCTACACTCCAGAAAAGGTGTAGATCATCTATTAGGGTTTCTAAGTAGACATCAATGTTGTTACCAGGTTGTTGTGGACCAGGAATCAGTAAGGTGAGCATAATTTTCTCCTTTTTCATGCATTCATTAGGTGGCAAATTATAGTTAACTAGTAGGACATGCCAGTAACTATACTTAGTATTCTTCATGTTGAACGGGTTGAATCCATCAGTGGAGAATCCAAGCTGTAAATTCCTCTCTTCAACAGAAAAACATGGATATTTGTCATTTATTTGAGTCCAAGTCACTGAATCTACAGGGTGTCTGAGTTTCCTGTCACAGCTCTTGTTATTAAAGTGCCATCTTACGCTTCTGGCCATGTCCTCAGACCTAAACATCCTCTTGAGTCTTGGGATTATTGCGAAGTATCTTAATACTTTATGAGGGGCACCTTTCTTGATCTCACCATTGCCCATAACCTTCCACCTTAATTCATTGCACTTAGGACAATTATCCAGCTTCTTGAATTCATTTCAGAATAGGCAGCAATCATTGATGCATTCTTGAATCTTTTGATAACCCATATCAAAAGACTTCAAAAATTTCTTCACATCATAAAATGATGTATGAAGGGTATTATCTTTTGGTAAAATATCCAACAATGTCCCTCACAGCTCATTGAAGCTCTTGTCAGACCAACCATTCTGAGTCTATAACTTGCTATGGTTGAAACCACTTGGATATAAAGTTGTTTCAACATCTACTAGCTTTGCCAAGAACTCATCTTCTTCCTTTTCATCTCCCTCTGCCATCTCATAGTAGTGACCCTCATCTAACTCCTCAACTAAACACTCAACAACTCTGTATAAATCGTAGATCTCATCATTCCGATGTTTATCATTGCTCTAATCATCACCCATTGATTTCACTTCTCCATGATGGTACCAATGCTTACACAGCTTGTAAACTTCATCCATGCCCCTCGTCACTAGATGATCTACTACAATACTGCCTTTGTGTCGATCCAAATTGCACAATCTTTGCAAGGGCATATCATCTTCTTTCTTTCTCTTGAATCTCCAGTTACAAACCGAACAAACTTCCAAGCACCTCTCTCATAATCAGGATGAAGTCTTAATTTTATGAGAATCAAAAAATTCTTAGATTATGCAAACCCCAATGGATACCTAGCTATATTAGTAAATACCATACCTGCACAAATGAACCCATATCTTGTCCAACATTATATGATCTAACCTTAATTAAAACCTTTAAAAAACAGCTAAAACCTATAAGCATAAAATCAAACAGCTCAGAAAACTTATCCAGCTTATCCTTTCAATTACACACTATCAAATAAGACTATGTCAAACAAAATCACTAAGTTGAAAATAATTACACACTATCAAACACATATACGACAAAGAAACAACAATAGCAGCATACACATTATAACTAAACAAGCATAACATTCATAATTCAACAAGAAAAGAAATGAATCAATACACTAAAAAAAAATATGGATGATGAGACTAACATGTCCTGTCTGTAGTGCGAAAGTTAAGCTTCAGTTTACTTCCAGAGTATTGCAATCACCAGTTTTTGTACATTAAAAAAACAAACAATACATCATGATACTTTATTTCAGAGCAAAAAGATCTATATATGAACAAATAGTTTTCAAAATCAAAGTGATTGATGTATATAAGAATGAAACAAAAAGAAATAAACAATAAAATAAATAGAAAGGATCAAAAGCTTTACTAGTGAAGATTTATACAATCTAGAGAAGAAAAATGTGTTGATCATTTGCTTTGTTTAAGTAGTTAATCAAAACATATGAAACAAAATTGAAAGCTTTACAAAATTCTTTTAACATAAAATCGAATCGAACTAACCCTATCATAGAGACATGCAAAAAGAAATTTTGGGAACTAAAGCTAGAGAAATCACAGATTTAGGCAAAGAAAAACCCTAGAAATGTTGTCACAAGATAAAAAAAATCACAGATCTAGTGAAAACTCTTGATGTAAACTCGACAATGATTTTACATTCCGGAAAATTTACCTTCGCTGGAGATTATAATAGAGGACGAATTCATTGTCAGAAAAGGTGGTTTCTCGTGGGTAGGTCGGCGGTGATGGTTGCTTCTCGTGGCTAAGTCGGCAGAGATGATGGTGTCAGTTTTTGTTTTTAGTGTCTGCTATGTTTGAGAGGGAGAGGATAGAGCTCAATATTGTCTATGAGAGGGAGAGGATAGAGCTCGATATTGTGTAAGTGTTTGGCGTTTTGCCAAAATTTAGCTAAGTGTTTTGCGGAAAGCTAAAAATTATTCTCTACAATTTTTTTTAGTTACAGTTAAGTAGCTAATTATTGGAAAATTATCACAAAATATTTTTGTATCTTATTTTTATAAAATTATATTATCAATAGTTAGTAGCAATTCTGTTAAAATAAAAACTGTAACGTTTTTTGTCACTAATTAGATATATATTACCACAAAATGTTAAAAAAATTTTCTAACAAAAAAAAAGTTAAAGTTTTTATAGTTATTTTGGGTTGTCACAAATTTGTAGCAATTTTTCATTAATTACCTATACAACAACTGTTTTTAGTAGCGTTAGGGTTTGCAGTATAACATTTTATATAGTTTAGAGTTTAATGTTTGGTGTATATATTTTAGGGTTTGTATTTTATATAGTTTATAGTTAGGATTTGAGGTATATAGTTTAGGTTTATAGTTTAAGTTTTGGGGTTTAACATTTTATATAGTTTTGATTTAGAGTTTAGGATTTGGGTATATAAATTAAGTTAAGGGTTTAGGTTACAACATTTTATATAGTTTATGTTTAGAGTTTAGGGTTTAAGGTATAACATGTTATATAGTTAAGGGTTTAGAGTTTAGGGTTTATTGTAAAACATTTTATATAGTTCATATCTAGAGTTTAGGGTTTGGGGTTTAGGGTATAGGGTTTAGGGTATAGGGTATAGGGTATAATACTTCATATCCTATCTTAGCATTTTAAAAATGCTATAATAGAAGAAAAAAATTTCGCCAAATGAAAAACCGCTAAGTGTTTGGCGCCCACGGGTCCAAAATTTAAATTTGTATTCCCGCTTAACGAAATATAAGCATACCCTTTTTAAAATTCTATAATAGAAGAAAAAGTTATGTGTAAACAAAAATTGGCAAAGTGTTTCGTGCACATAACACAAATCAAGCTCCAAAACAGAAACTTTTGTTCCCGTTAAATGCAATTTTGGCATAACGTTTAGAAAATGCTATAATATACCTACACAAAATCTATAATAGCAGTTTGCAAATCTGTGCTATCTTGATATGCTATCAATGCTCATATTTCTTGTAGTGAAGCCAGAGGCAAAATACGGTAGTGCGACCCCTAGCCAATGGCTTATGCACCAAACTATTCTTTTCGAAGAAATATGCGGTATAAGTTAACGCCTATGAAAGAACCTAAACAAAGCCAAAATGCTATGGACTAGATTGTACATGAAAACCTTGGCTTAACCCTGGAAATTATGGCAATTCGTCAAAAAACATAGCCATCAGCATCACGAATGCTTATGACTCTAATTTTGGGGGAATAGGGTACTACCCTTAACCCACGAAGGATAGAAACATAACTAAGGCTACATGAGCAAGACCACATGCCCAACTAAGTCTATGCTCCCATTAAAAATCCATGTAATGTGGACAAACTCCTAACCATGGTCCATGAAATGCGTACAAGCTCCTAACATGGCTAGATGAATGCATCAAAACTATGCGAGTTAGCTAATCTAATGGAACATGTGCATCCCTGTCCATCCAAGTTTGCGACTGATAAAAATTACGAAACTGATTGGTAATAATATTGGCCACAAAACTAATGCTACACACTCAGGGACCAAGAGCCCAAAAAGATCTAGGTAATCATACCGAATCACAAAGACTACGCACCTAGGGACCGCGAGTCCTAAGAAGATATAGGTACTCATACTAAATCGCGGAGGCCATGCGCTCAAGGACAACGGGTCCAAACAAATTACGTGGTCATGTAGGATCAAATACTATCGAGTATACAGTTTGATATTTAACACTTTTGGGCTTGCGACTCCAAAGTGTAAAAGTATTAAAACCTATTCCCCATGCAATAGATTTTAAATGATCTACCGATTATGAACACTTGGTTCTCTAAAGCCACGTGCACCAAGGCTTTGATATATAATCTAAGGATTTGAAAATCTAACGCCTAAGAGACCATGGTTCACCAGAGCTATGCACCCCCAAAGTGAGATTTTAAATAATCTACCGATTATGAACCTTTGGTTCTCTAGGGCCACGTGTCCCAAGGCATAGATACAGAATCTAAGGATTTTTAAAATCAAATGCCTAAGAGGCCATGGTTAACCTGGGCTTTGCGCCTACGAATGGACCCTAAATGATAAGGCCACGTGCCAGGGCCACGTGCTCCAAGGCTCACACGACGAAGCCAAAAACTCATCCAATCTGCTATGACATGAGTGCACTAGAGGTGATGCGCCTCAAATGTTACACTAGGAGTGCGTAATCTAAAAAATCCAAGGATTTTAAGACTCCTTACGAGAAATTCTCCCATGGTTCACTGCCAACTAAAAGACTATGGCTGAAAGTTGCCAAGGCAGTAAAACTAACTGAAGTCCTGGATATGACGATCCTCCATCAGAGAATGTTTGTACTCACTAAAATCAAAGATCAAGATAAGGTTTAAAAGCCCCTAGCGGCCCACGATCAATTTAAAAAGCAATATAGGCCAAAGAGTTCAAAAAGGCCTTCCGTTCTCGCGAAAGTTGGAGCACGAAGACCCAATGTTCAAAAAACCCACCAGAGGCCGATACAAAGATGGGGATGTTGACCCGAGCCAACGACTGTTTAAAGGTTTTTTGAGTGATTCTTTATGGGAGAGAGAACAAGAGCAAAAGTATGTAAAATATCTTTTATTGATGTTAAAGATATCAATTACAATTAGTGTTGTTTTGGAAATGAAAATTGGATCCTTGAATTAGGTTTCTTTCCTTTGTCTTTGTTATTGATGTAATTGGGATGTTCTTTGAAAGCACTATGGAAGCAAGAGATAACAATAGAAGCAAATCAAAATCGAGAAGACTTTTGTATTGATCAGCAGAAGCAAGGTACAAAGCGATTTTGGTGTTAGAACCCTTACAAAGATCGAGTTTCCCTTAACCTAATATCAAGTCTTTAGGGTTTTATATGAATACATTGTATGGACCCTTAGGTCTAATATTTATAGTAGTTGGTCGATGATTATCCTCTTAGATTTAGGAAAACTGTTTATATTCTTAGATATTTAGGCATATTACCTTTTCCTTAGGATTTCCTTTTTTCGGGTGGAATGGTCGTCCGACTTCCTGCCCAGAGGCATACTTCTGGCGTCATGCTCTTGTCGGCATTCACCTGCTTTTGGCTTAAGGCCTTTCGTACTGCTTCCAGACCCATGGGATTTCCCAAGGTCCAAAATACTCCTAACAATTTGCCCTTTATTGCCTAGGTTCGATCCGGAGCTGGAGAATAAATTATTCCCCTTATATTTGGCAGGACGTAGTGATTGTACTTTCTTTGCCCTCAGGTTCTTAGAACTTCCATCCAGGCTCTTGGCTTCTGGCTTGGTGCCTTCGTTGTCTGGGCTTTGAATTATGGATTCTCTGAGATGCTTGCAATACCCATTCTGCTAACGGCTAGGCGATCGTAGCCATTGGATGAGATTTGAAAGATTTTGAAAGGAAGAGAGATTCTCCGAGATCCGCGCCTAATCATGGCGCGTGATCTTCTTTCCTTTCTTCTTCTTTCACTTCACGATATTTAGTTTTTTTCTTTAATTTCTTTTTCCTTCATATTCATTTTTCTTCAAATTTCTTTAGCTCATCCTCATGATCTTCTTTTCTTCCAGCTTTTTCCCAGCGAATTCAATTGTCCATGTGAAAGCTTTCAAAGTGTCCATCCCGGGACCCCAACCGTTGTTATTAATACTCTTGATCGCTCCTAAGTTCAGGATTTTATAACCAGATTTGACTGTGTATTGGCCCGACTTAGTATAATGCCACACCAATCCGTCGTGCGTTAAAGTACGACTTGGGTGGATACCCCGAATTAAGTCTACATCCTCTGGGTGGAAATTTTCCCTTAATAGAGGTAAGTGCCAATCCCGAGTCAATGGATCTATCAATTGATAAACCTGTAACCCAGGATGCCATACACTTCCCGGACCTCTCGTCGGACGCGGAACAATATCCGGAATCCATGGATCCTGCCAGACTGATGTATTAATCCCAGAGCCTATACGTATACGAATTCCTTGTCTAAGTAAAGCTTGAGTTGAAAAGATACTTTTCCAGCCAAAAGAAGGTGAATGAGGTTTCTTGATGCAATCTTACGAAGAGAGGTTTTTAGTCTCTTCGAAGAAGGGAGGTTTTTAGTCCCTGATCTTTCTGAATACAGAATCCGACAAACTTTGATGGTGTTTTAGGTTTAGGGTTTCTGAGAAAAAAATGATATGGAATGATGGAAGAGATTTCGATCGGGGTGAATGAAGATAGAAGTGTTTAAGATCAAGAGAACATACTCTGTTTAGATCTTAAACAAAAAGATGCATAGAGAATAAACTCAGTCGCAATCAGACCTGTTCAAGGTTGAACAAAGGATTCGAAGTTTCTTCGAGGAAAAAGAAAAACTTTATTAAAAACTTGGATGATCTGAATGTTGAAGCATACAACTTATTTATAGTGCTAAAGACCTAGGGTGGTCGAAATCTCTCTCCAAAAAGAAGAAGGAAATTCGAATTTCCTAGTCTATCTAAAAGGAAATCTTAACTAATGCTGAAAGGAAATCTG
>OVAN01016982.1:0-10272 GCA_900406275.1 Anastatica hierochuntica
CGCGCAGTCTGTTGCCATCACCAAAGGGCTCACCTAACGGGGGATAGTCTCCAACTACCGCCGCAACGCTCACCTAACACCACACGCTTCACGTTCCTGCAGTAGGCTCCACGCCCAATGAAAGTGACCATCCTTTCAATCTATACCTAGGTCATTCCGCGTAATTCTCACACAATGCCAAATTAGACCTATTCATTTTAGGACTTAGGTTTGCAAGATTCTCTTTCCTAGGCTCGACTCAGCGACCCCAAACATTAGCACTTAGACGTATAGGACTTTATATCATATCAATACATAATACAAACATTTATTCGTGCTGAGACATATAGCTCGACACTGGCCGACACTCTAATCCTAGCCTAACGAAATTAGGGAATAACGAGTGAAAACGAAGGCGGGAACTCCTCACCTTGGCCTAATCGTCTGATGACTGCCGAGGTTGACAACTTCCACTCCCACTTCTGGAACCTCTGCGGGATCCTCCGCGGTGTTCTGCTCCCCCGGGCGTGACTCTCCGCCAACACCCTCTCCTCTATTACCCCAAGAGCTCGTCCTTCGGAAGAGGATGAACCCTGAAAGGAAAACCGGTTAGTCCTCTAAATCGGAAATCATGCCTAAAAAAGAAACTTGCTATTTATAGAAACCTGCTATAAATAGTAGTCGCCTTAAAAGGAAACTTCCTAAAAAGGAAAATTACTACAAAGGGAAACCTGCCCTAAATAGAAACTTTCCTAAAAAAGGAAACTTACCAAATATGGAAACCTGCCATATTTTGAAACTTCCCGGGCCAGGGGTACAACGGTAATTTTACTTACCGAGGAAACAACGTTCTCGGAAACGTTTCGGTTCATCTTCACTCACTGATCCGGTTAACGCCTCGGTTCAGTTCACTTCTCCGGTTTGATCTATGGCTTCGGTTTCCTTTCCGGTCCGGTTTACCTTTCCGGTATTCTCCGAATAAATCTCAGATGCGGGTCCCATTGCTTTCTTCCCCAAGGTATTTGAAACCCTAATTCCCCCACCTTGCTTGCGCCGCAAGTTATTCCCTCTCCTAGGGTTTCCGTAGCCACCACTCCGACAACGTTTCTCCGCGGCTCCACTTCTCTCGCCTTCCTCCGCCATGGTCATGTCTCTCGCCATCAATGACAACAACAACGACACAACCACAACAACACGACAACAACAACAACAACGCCACCACAACAACACGACCTCTCGGTCTCTTTTCTCTGTCGGCCACCACTTCTCGGGTTCTACTCCACCATCACCACCACCGCACGACATCGCTTCTTTCTCCGCTCACCACCAACATCACCGTCGTCGCCTCCTTTGTCACCATGGCCGAGCTTCACTCCTCCGCAACGGATCATTGCTCAACCTCTCGCCATCGTCACAACATCATCATCTCCGTACATCATCGTCTCGAAAGCTCCATCTCTCTCTCGGGTCTTCACCACCACGGCGTCACGCCACCACGGCGTCACGCCACCACGGCTCCACCTCCGTGATCGATCTTATCACCATGGCTCTCTCTCTCTCTCTCCACCTCACAGCCGCCGCACCATCAACTTTCTAATCTTCTTCTTTACTTCTCGACAAAACACACACACCACTCTTTAGCTTAGGTTTTTAATATTTTTTTTTCCTTTTGGGCCCTATGAGCCACGGGTATTACAAAAACATTTTGTCCATTTTTCACAGACAATCTCATCTCGACATAAAACCGACGTGAAAAAGAGAGAAGCCATATTTGTATTACGTACGAAAAATACCCTTTCAATTAATTTTTTACCTTTAGCTTAATAGCCAAACATATACCCGATTACCAAATAGTATATCTTTGAAACACCTCCCTATTTTTTTATAGATGTTATTTGCCAAATAGTAAATTTTGGTTCTATTGGGAACAAAATGATCAAGGGAAAAAATAATGTAAAGCTCTCCATTGAGATACGTGACCAAGTGTAATTTTTGTTAATGTTTAATTTTGTTCGCGTATAGTCGAATTTATTTATGTTAAAATTTCTTTTACAATTTTTTATTGGATTTTGTTTTTTTTTGTATCTTGAACTATACATTTTTTTTTGTTAATTCGTGTTCGTGACTAGACTATTTGTTTAAATTTTTTTTCTACTGAAATAAATTTTGTAATGGTTACTTTAATAATAATAGATTGCATATGTTATGTCGAAAAGCAGCTTGGCTCATATGTCCAGTGGTATCTGTTTCTTGTATTAAGATTCCTCAGCAAAATATTAGAGCTGCGATCAAACACGATCTTTGTCAAGCATCAGGACTCATGTATTGTGGTTCCCTCAACACTTTAGTTATCAAATTGTTGTGTTCCTATGTTTGTAAATTCAACTGTTTACATTTAATGGAACTAGGTTGGAGGAGTTGTACCATGTGATTGTGATGCCTTGTTATGATAGGTATAGCAAGAGAAGATTTTGTCTTCGAAGATGTAGTGCATGAGGGAAAACGGCCAATTCATACATCAACAGAAGGCCACGGTCCCGATGACTACATACATTAGACTCCTGTGCTAAAAAATACACCAACAAACAAATTATTCAAATTTATTACATGAACAAAGAATTTTCGGTCTGTACATACGTTGACCGTGTTTCCGCTAGTCAAATTTTGACGGGAGATTACGTGGACTAACGGAGGCTTATGTGGAGGGATTAGGGGATTACGCATTTATTACGTGGAAATTAAAGTCTTGCTTAAGTGAAATACGACGTCGTTTTGGGTTATGATAAACAAAACTCTATCTTCATCTCTCTGGTTGAATCGCGACATAGAAGAGAAGAAAAAAAATCAGAGAGACGAAGCAGTTTATCAAGACGAGATTGAGAGAGAGAGAGCCGCAATGTCTAGCTCATCTAACCCTAATTCTTCGTATGGTACAGCTATGAGCTCAAACTGGAGTTGCCGCAGGGGTGGAATCGAAAGAGGGCTTCCTAAATTTTGTGGGAAGTGTGGAGAAGGTGCTGTGATTTTTACAGCGAGAACAGCCGAGAATCCAGGAAGATTTTTTCATGGTTGTCCTAATGGCAGTGAAAAGGTAAACAATTTTGTGTATGTTCTAAGATTAGGAATGATTTGTCTTCATTTTGTTTGACCAATGTATGTACGAATTTGTTGTGTACGATAAAAACCATTTGTTTAAATGGATGGATAAATCGCTAGTAGAGGAAATTGAGGATTTGAAGTGCTTGTTTGATGAAAAAATTGGTGATTTGGTGTTTCGATGTGAGACATGTGAAGATGTAATAAGAAGATATGACAAAAAGTTTGAAGATTTGGATAATGCTTTAGCTGGATTTGAGAAAGAGATGGAAGAGATGAAAGGGTTGGTTCACAAGTATGAGAAAGATGTGAAGAGCTTGAAGATGATGATAGTTTATGGAGTTGGAATGATGATAGCCTATTACTATTTAGCTATGTAGTAGTTTTAGTTAAGTGCAAGATTGGAATGAATGTGATATGTTTTTGGATACCATATAGCTTGTCGGATTGTTATTTTTGTAGGTGAAAATGACTTGCATTATGTCTTTGTTTTGTGTTATAAACATGAGTAGTTTGTTGCAAGATCCTGTTTTGAAACACAAGATGATGAAAAGTGATCTATAACAAGGTTTACCAAAAAAGATACATAAGGTTTACAAATGGGGTTTACAAAAGAGATACATAAGGTTTACAAAAGAGGAGTTAAGAACATCATAAGTCACAACTAAATGAGCCGAGAAACACCTAAAACAAAACACCAAAAACCAACATACAAATACCAAAAGAACACCAACTTCTGCATCAAACTCTAGGATTCCATCTTGACAACAACTAAAGCAGAGAAAATGTTGATGAGAACCTGAAAAGAGCCAAACAAGCAGAGAATAAAAAAAATTGTCACAAGTTCAATGATAATTGAACTCTAATTAGGAAAGCAAACATGAAGTTAGTCATTCAACATAGAAGTTTGCGTAGGTTGACTTGGTCCCAGAGCTTCACCATGGTCCAATGACTCATCTTGTGATGGTTGTTGCTTCTTCCTCGGATAAATCTTTCTTGGCTTGTTAGGGACTCCATCATTCTTACAATGTAGGGAGTTGTGGCCAGCCATACTACAACGGTAACAATGAATCACCTTTAAGTGTCTAGACATTTTTTGCCCTTTAGTAGGAGACTCGTGAATGGACTTCTTCCTCTTCGGTGGATTCTTCTTCCGACCTTTCTGTGTCGGTACATGTGGCGGTTCAATATGAGAACCTGAAGTATCCTTCCAGAACTTCATTCCTTCAACAGGAGATATTGAATCGCTATATTGGAGCTTCCACAAAGTCGTCAAGTAACAATCTGAGACAAAATCCTCAGCATTAAGCTTTTTATCCGAAACTACCTTTAAGGCATGACAACATGGAATCCCGGTGAGGTGTCATCTTCTGCAGGTACATGTTCTCCTCTCCATATTGATAGTGTAAGAAGTGTCATTCTCAATTACTTCTGAAACACCATTCGTACCAGGGATCCTTTTCTTACACCATTTGCGTTTTTTCTCCTCTTCCGCGATTGTTTTTGCAACCTTCAAACTGTATTTACCCTTATACTTCACCAACTTCTTCTTCCTCACCTCAATCCTAAGCATAGCTTTTCTTCTCATGGTCTCAAGCATTTCCACTAAAGGCAGAGAACACGCTTGCTTGAGACCACTATTGTAAGCTTTTGAAAAATTGTTGAGTCCATCTTCGCAAATAGAAGTGGTTCTAAAGAATGCACGAGTACATGTTGTAGGATCCCTCACCATCAAGTCATCATAAATCTGAGAGTCGAATGCCTTAAGCTCTTTAAGTGCTCCTTTATAATCACCCTCGTTGAAGCTATTTACCACTGCCCAATACAACTTTTTAAAAGGCTTGTTGGGGTGTAGCTTCTAGATGTTCCCGTATACGTGTCTAGCGCATGTACGGTGTTCTATGTGAGGAAGTTCTTCATCCACAGCTTTTATAAGACCCCATAAATGAAAACAATAAGAAGGTGTGAACCATTGTTTTTGTCAGAGATAAGAATTCAGGTGTGAATCCTTTATAATCACCTTTTGTTTGTCAGAGATAAGTGTGAATCCATCACCATTTTGTAGGTTCAAATCAGTCTTTATCCTTTGAATGAACCACTTCCAGTTCTCCGTATCCTCAACTTGAACAATGCCCCACGCAACAGGATATATTTGATTGTTTGAGTCCCTTCCCACAGCTGCTAGGAGTTGTCCTTTTGAGGTAGATTTCATAAAACATCCATCAATCCCAATAATGGGTCGACAGTGAGCTCTCCATATTGTCTTCAAAGCGTTAAAACACAAATAGAACTTGTCGAAGACCTCAACACCATCATCTCTAATGGTTGTTCCAAGATCAACCGTAGAACCAGGATTTGATCTGTCAAAAAATACAAATAAATATTAGTACTAAACTCAACTAGAATGTGAATAAAAAAAATTAAAAACAGTTACATACTCTAGGATTTGCTCTTTATAGTCTTTAATCCTTGCATATTGTTCATCAAACTCCTTACTTATCATCTCCAATGCTGTCTTTCGGGCCTTCCTAGCAATATCATGTGTCACAGTTAGGTTGTATCTTTCTTCAATGATACCTTGTATGGCCCTTGGCATCAATCCACTATCGTTTCTAATCTCATTTATAAGCAGATTAGCAATGACACGACCAGTCAATAACTTTCAATATCCGTCTTTTGTGCAAGAATGATCTCCTTGGAAGGCCTTAACCATGTATTGCTTCACTGATTTCTCAAAAGAGCAATAGATTCGCCAAGTACAAGGAATCTCACCAACTACATTACACTTTGCCTCGCAAATGTCATTTCCCCATCGTGTGTATTTGATATTCCAACCTCCCATTAACGCATATTCTAACACAGCTTCCTTGAACTCGTTTAAACTTTGAAAAACTTGCATAATCTTCAACTCACCGCTGCCTCTTCGCCATCTTTCGTACCCACTTTGGCTGTCATCTTCTTCATCATCCGAGATAGGAGGTGTATCTCTATGAGATTCATTGTCCTCTTCCTCATCAACAGACTCTGCAACTATTTCTTCTACATGCTCATCATTTCTTCCTATTTCAGAATCAGCACCATCGACAACCGGGGATCCACTCTCTTCAGGCTCATTGCCAACATCCTCGTGCTCAAGATAAACTTCCACCGTCTTTACCCATTTTGTAGCATTACACATGTTTTGGAAGTTTGTACCACCATCACACAACACCTTCAAATCTGAAAATCTTTCGTAAGGAAACTTGTACCAAACTCGTTGCCCATAAATATCAACAATATCTGCCGAAATTATCCCTCCAAATAGACTTTGCGGAGAGGTTTCAAGATAATGGATTTTTCCACCAACATATGTAAGACTTCCTTCCAAATTCTTAAACTTCCCATCATAGTATACAATAAACGTAATATCATTATCCCCAATGCAACAATTATACAAAACATCAGTTACACAAGAAATCATTATAAGATTTTCATTGACACATTTCATCAAACACCTTGTGTGCTCTCAAATCTCTTCTTTTATTTTCNAACAATTTACATGTACTCATCATCCTCTTATACCACGGAAAAACCCTTAGATCTCCTCTAATCAATTCTTTTTTCGAAAACGAAACACATCACTAAGATAAGTGGATCGAAAAATTTTGTCAAGGAATTGGATCGAACTTACCTCATACCAACCAATCTCTTCTATTCGTGCTTTCAGTTCCTCTAAGTCGTGATCTTCACTCCTAATTTTGAAATTCTCTCTCACAATCTCGTTGATTCCTCTCTCACACTCTCTTAACCTTTGTTCGCGCCTTGAAAGAGGATTTTGAGTTTGTTTCTCCAAACACAAATCGACGTCGTATAATTGAGACCAAACGATGTCGTATTGTGTATTGCAAAACATCAAATACTCTTTTAATTTCCACGTAATATAAGCATAATCCCCTAATCCCTCCACATAAGCATCATGTTATTCCACGTAATCTCCCGTCAAAATTTGACTAACGGAAACACAGTCAACGTACGTACAGACCGAACATTCTTTGCTCATGTAATAAATTTGAATAATATGTTTGTTGGTGTATTTTTTAGCATAGGGGTCTAATGTATGTATTGATCAGGACTGTGGCCCTCTGTTGATGTATGAATTGGTTGTTTTCCCTAGTGCATGATAATGAAGGCCTCATCATGACAAAGGTTGACTCCGTGCTGACAACAATTGAAATTGGATTTAATAAAGGCGGTAGAGACAAAACATGTTACGATTGTAATTTTGTATCTTATCGGTGAAAATGTTGAATTTGAATCTGTGTCTTGGAGTTAAAAGGAGATGACTTCAAAGATTTGGAGGTATCTCCACTAGACAGATTGTAAGAATGGTCGTTATTTCCTCAATCTTGCTTCTGGGTGATGAGTTCATGAGAAGTAACCTCTAACACCTGAACCTCTCGGTTCGGTGTTAACCGTTGAATACCGAACAAAACCTTTCTCAAAACCACCAATTTCCACTTTAAACGGCACTTCTAACTATTAGCCTGCAAAACAAACACAAAAGTAGAAAAAGGGAAAGGAGACGGGTGAGTGACTTTCCGACACAAGTCACTCAATGAGAACTTACACTAGACCTCGTTGTCTAAAACCTAACTTAGCCCAAAAATCTAAACCTAAACCGCAACCTACAATCAAGCACCTATCGTGTTGCGCAAGCAACTACTCACATTCACAATAATATCAATCTCATCACCGCATTTACATCCACAACATTCTCAATCTCAAACTCATACTCGTGCTCATACTCATTTGCTCTTCTGCTCATACTCTTTTTCTCTTTCTCATACTTGTGCACTACCCAACGCCATGGTACTTCTTCCTTTCCCCCTTTGTTCAACGACATCCCAATATTCACATTCACCCCCAAGAAATACATCACCAGTTTAGCATGCGAATTCGTATCTCTTTCGCAATTCTCAAACAATGTCGAAGTACCCCAATCCATCATTTAAACATTGTGAGGTTCTCATCAATCAATCACATTCATCTACCTATGCTCAACTTAGCAACCAAACACGCAATTGCACTCTAGGCGTATAGAAGTATCATAACACATACATATAATAAGATATATATATTTGTGCCGAGACATATAGCTCGACACTAACCGGTTTAAACCTAGACTAACATTCTAAACCAAATTCCAGACTCAAAGAGAATAGTTTAAACCCTCACCTTTGTCACTTGCAGAAGAACAACTCTGAACACAGCTTCCCTACGGTGGACATATTCGCAACATTCGCAACATCAACTCCAGAGGCTTGCTTCTCCCTGCATATGGATTCGAATTTGGCTTTCCTTTTACCAGTGGATAGAATAGAGAGCCTACGACGTTCCTGTAGAAGATCAACCAAAACATCAACCTTTAGATGATTAAAACACTCTTTACACCAAAACATAACAGATTTGGAAATATGATAGATTCGCAGCCACTTAGAAACGAAGGCATAACTCAGAAACTAAACGTTACCTTCACGATCAGACTATTTAGATTGTAGCCCCATACGTCTTATAACTTCAGCTCAAGTTACGCCCCGATCAGACGCTGGTTGCATAGCCGATCGTCCTTCTCTTCCCGTCTGGTCGTAGATTCGTTCTGCACGATTACCCCTCTAGAAAGCAGCCATAACCTTTAGAAGAAAACTACAAATGACAAACCGTTTGATGGAGATCATATATCTAAGAGAGGAGCATTTACTGTAGAAAAATCAGATCGATACTCGTCGTTTTGAGCCACTGTTCGTCTATTCTTCCTCAGCATGTATGTTCTGTCTTCTTCGGGACTGCACCAACTTGTCTTCTCTTTATCTCTCAGATTCTCTCTCTTTCTCTCTTACTGTCTCTCGACGGCTCAACAATAAAAGAAGAAGAAGCTTTAGGTTTTGGTTGCTTTAGAGGGATTAAATAGGATAGGTTTAGGGTTTCCTTTTAGGGCTTTTGGGCTTTTACTTCAAATTTTAATTACGGCCCAACTTCCACGGTCCTGGATGTTACAATTCTCCCCTCTTACAAAGAATTCGTCCTGAATTCTGAGGCAGAAAATATTCTTGTAGATCCTTGCTCAACCGTTATCTTTTCTGGTTTCCGCACTCCACGGTTTCAGGTCAACATAGTGGACAGCTGGGACGTCCAGCGTCATAGTTGTAGGTCTCCTTGCGTTTATGTTGAACCTTTGATCTTCGAGTAGTTCCAGCACTTAAATGAGATCATTCTCATCCATGCACTTGCCGCCAATTCCTTGTGGGGAAAGCAGTACCGCCTAGAAGACTACCTTAACAACTTTCGTGGTCGAATACTGGTGATATACAGAAGGGTCCTACAACTGCATAACACTTTTTCATTAAGTGGTCCTGTCTCGCTCGATCTCTTCTTACCTTTTTTTTCCCGGGTTTTCATTCCCTACAACCATAGAAAATGACAATTCTTCTATCTTCAAGGGAGCTTCTTTATGTTACTTGGTGGAGCTCCAGATGTATCCATTGTCACCTTAACACCTACAATGGCCTCTGTTCTTAGTCGTGTCCTTTGCAGCTCGATGTTTCATCTAAGCTGTCTTTGCTTAGCTTGCTCCCACCTCCTTAGATCTAACCGATGCGTCCACCACTAAGTCTCTAGGAAATTCAACCCCTCCTGGTGTCACTTGTACCCTCTCACAGATGTATGAAGCTCCATGGGCTCCAAACGAACGCTCTCTTTAAGTACCAAGTCTACATCTTATCCTTCTCGCGAAACTACTTGAAGTCTCTAACTCGAATATCTCCACTCATACGCAAACACAATCCATTCAAATCGGGAGAACCACTCTCCATTTACGTCTCAAAGAAAAACTTGAACGATCTAACTAACAAGCAACACACACACACAAGAAGAGTATTAAATTCCCAAACCCCATTCTAAAATCTATCCTAACTTCTAGGCCCTCTACTAAACCATCTTACTCTGAATTCATAGTCTCCTCTTGATGGTCATCTTTGAGTCACACCCTGCGGTAATCGCTCTAGGTCAAGCTTTGAAGTACACGTCTTTAGCACCGCTCGCGCAACGAATCCCCCAAAAGAAGCCCTAATGCTAGGAGTTAAGATCAAAGTCAAAGTTGGTGTTTTGAATTTACATACATACATACATACATATATATATATATATATATATATATATATA
>OVAN01016983.1:0-10272 GCA_900406275.1 Anastatica hierochuntica
AAAAGTAAGCTAAAACACACTAAAATATGCATGAAATTGTATGTACATCAAGTCTACAAAAACGGACCATTGTTCTTAATTTCGGTTTATCGAAACATCAAAAATGGCCGCCTAACTCTCCATATTTTCAACCAGTAGCCTAGTAATTCCTATTTCCTATCTTTTACATTAGTTCTCAGTACTTTCCTCACTTGACTTTACACCGGGACGATGTAAGTTAAGTCCGGAGGGATTCTTATTGTTACTAATACTTCTTTTTCTTTGTTTTTGATTCTTTTTCATGATTTTTGAGTCGTTTTTAAAAATTTTCAAAACAAAAACATTTTATTGAATCAAAACCAGTCTGGAAACAAGCTTGACTTTGAACTAACTAAATGATTAAGGACTAGTATCCGTAGTGTCAAAGCTTGACTGTAGTTTAGCCATTCAAGAAAGCTTAGGTGGATCAGCTAACCAAGACAGTATATCACTTGATATCCGGGTAATCCTAAGCCACTCAACACTTAATGAACTTAATTTTCTTTTCTTGGGCCTTAGTATGCATTGAATATGACTTCTCTTCAAATTCAAAAACATTAGTCTACGGTTCCCCTCTTTCCTATTTAACTAAGATCATTAAAAAAGATGCTTGTGTTTACTGTGAATTTCAGAACCAATAAAATCTGAATGTGCTTAAAAGAAAAGAAAGGGAATAAAGAGATCGATAGAAAAAATAAAATGATACCCTAGAAAAGTAGAAAAAAATTGATTCTCAAGAGGTTGATAGAAAAAATAAAATGATACCCTAGAAAAGTAGGGAGAAATCAACCTCTAAAAACCATTTAAAAAGTGAATAAGGAAGAGGAAAGGAACCGATTGTGGGCTAAAAAATGTTAGGATCTTGATTGAGTTGAGTTTATGTGTTCTTTGATCGATATTCCCTCGAAAAGACCGCATGTTGTAGATTTTAGGAGTGGTGATGGAGATCTTGGGTTACTCATGATGATTGTGGCTGAATTGGGAATGTTGCTAAACTTGTTGTTATTACTAAGAGTTTTATTTAAAATGTTAACTCTGGTGTTATTGGATTTTGATAATTAAAATCACTAATAAGTTCAGAAAATCCAGGTAGGTTCCAAGTTTTCAAACTTATTCTCCGTTCTTTGTTTTTCAGCTCGAGGACGAGCTAGAAGCTATGTCTGGGGGAGTTTATAACATTATTATTTTACTACTTTTCCTTTAGATTTTAGTATGTTTTACTGCTGCTTTTATGAAATTCTCCACGATTAGAAGTAGTTTTCTTCTATTTGTGGTATTTCAAGTCTTGTGGTATTTCAAGTCATTTCAGGTCAACCAATGATATTTGGAGCTTTATGGAGCTAATTGGAGCAAAATCAGTTTCTGACAGTTTCCGAGCATCCGAATTATCGTTCAAGATGAGGGTCTTTCCCTCAATGGATTCTAATGAAATTCAGAGATAATCTAGAGAATTGAATTGGCCTTTTTATCAAGGTGGTTTTGCATCATTTGGAGCACTAGACAAAGAGTTACACTAATATTACTGAAGACTGGTCCAGCTGCCTCGCAGATGAAGGATGTGTAGAAAGGCCAATAAAAGGAAGACCATTTGGGTTTTGAACCAGACATTCTATAGACTCAAATGGATATATTCCAAGCCTTTTTATGTCCAAGATCTTTACTCAAGACTTCTTTTCACGAATCCCAACATTTAGAGGCCTTAAATGCTCGGTTTCACACTTTTGACCTAATTAGGAAATGTACTATAAGTAGTTGCTTTTAGCTTTTTTTTTTGAAGAGATTTGTTTAAGTTATAGATCAAATAAACTTTTAAGGAGGCAGGGAAGACACCCTTTGGGGTCGTACCCCTTGTAGCCACCTAAGGATCCGTCTCATCTCAATACATCCATATTTCTTTCATCATTCAGTTTTATTTATCCTTCTCCCTGGGATTTGATATAAATGTTTGATGTCATGATTGATTCATGTTTACATGTTTTTAGTCTATTAGTTTGCATGTTAGGCAGTAGGTTACAAGGAGTCAATGAGTCTACTGGAATATGATTAATAGTCGAATAGGTTTTATCAATAATGTTATCACCTTTATTCATTCTTAATGTTGTTTGCCTACGAAAGCTAGTACGGGAATAGATCTATAGCGGTAATCATTCGAAAAGCTTGTTTTACCACTGGATCTAGTATTTGGTGAGCCTTTCTAGGTAGGATTAGAAAGTAGATCAACTTTAGAATCGTGAACAATCAGTCTTGATCGAGTTAATGCATGTTTTTATATTAATGACTTGTGCGAAAGTCGATGCATCTTAGTATTTAAACACAGAATCCTGAACCTCGAAAGTGGAGAGGATTTAACTTAGTCACTTTGTTCTAGACAAAAGCTTAAAACAAAAACACCTTTGCATATTTTGTTCTTAGCTTAGTCTAAAATCATATGGATTCTCAGTGTGACTGCTAGTCCCTGTGGATTTGATCCTTAAGTATTACTGCAGATGATGTGCAGTTGCAGCTAGGTTTTAACTAGGGTAAAACTTGACCCCACATCAGTTGCCTACTTAGAAAGGCTCATCAAATACTAAATCTTGCGGTAAGTTAAGCTTTTAGAATGGATATTGCTATAAATCTATTCTCGAACTAGCTTTCATAGGAGAATAGCATTAATGAATGAGTAAAGGTGATAACGTTATTAATAAAATATAATCGACTAGTAATTCTATTCAAGTAAACTCATTGATTCCTTGTAATCTACTGTATAACATGCAAACTAATAGATTAAAAACATGCAAACATGAAATCAATCATGACAACAAGCATTCATATCAAATAAAAGGGAGAAGGATATATAAAACAGAATGACGAAAGAAATATGGATGTATTGAGATGAAATGGATCCTTAGAAGGCTACAAGGGGCACGACCCCAAAGGGTGTTTTCCTTGCCTCATTAGGCACTTATTCGATGTAAAACCTAAACAACTATCTTCAAAAAAACAGCTAAGAGCAAGTACTTATAGTACATTTCCTCATTAGGTCAAAAGTGTGAAGCCAGGCCTTTAAGGCCTTTAAATGCTGGGCTTCATTTAAAGAGGTTCTGAGTTGAGTTTTTGGGCATAAAAAGGCTTGGAATATATCCATTTAATTCTGGCAAACGTCTAGTTCGAAACCAAATTGGTTTTCCTTTTGATTTGGCCTTTGTACACATCCTTCATATGCGAGAAACCTGGACCAATCTTCAGTAAAATTGGTGCAACTCTTTGTCTACTTCTCCAAATGATGTGAGAGCACCTTGATCTAAATGCTAATTCGATTCTCTATCTCATGTCCATATTTCATCAAAATCCATTGAGGTCAAAGCCTTCATCTTGGATGATAATTCTGATGCTCAAAAACTTTCGAGAAACTGACTTTGCTCCAATTAGCTCCACAAAGCTCCAAATATCATTGGTTGACCTGAAATTACTTGAAATAGCACAAATAGAAGAAAAGTATTTGTAATAATTGATAATTCCATAATAATACCAATAAAACATACTAAAATCTAAAGGAAAAGTGGTAAAACAATGACGTTATCAACTCCTCGGATGCCAACCCTGGAGACTCCCCCTACCGATAACTCTGGAGAAAGAGGCGATCTGATGGAAATAGGGTTCCAAGGGAATCATAATCTTGCTCGGGCACAATGAGAGTCTATGGAGATAAAGGAACAACAGGCCATAAACCTCACCCCACAGTCTGACGAAGCCAGATGCCTGGACCAGATGTTCTCCAACAAATTTGAGGCTTTACAGTCAATAGTTGAACATTTTCAAGGTGTCGCAGCTCCTCTGAGAAGAAGTGCCTTAAGCTCTTACGCAAACACTCCTTTCACAGACGAGATCGCGCTTGTCGACATGCCAAGGAAGTTCACTTTTCTCTTCATCAAGCCGTATGATGGAACTTTCGATCCGGACAACCATATTGCAAAATACACACAGACGATACTCACCGTAGCAATCTAGAAGGAGCACAAGGATGCAATTATGCGCAAGGGGTTCAGATCTGGCCTGACGGGTGCCGCCTTACAATGGTTTACCACGATTCCAACCGGAAGCGTGGGATCTTTCGCCAATTTGACTGATTTTTTCATAAAACAATTCGCGAGCAGTAGGGTGACCTCCAAGTCATCAGATGATCTCTATGAGATCAAGTAGCATAATGCAGAACTACTCTAAAGCTACATGCACCAATTCAACAAGCAGAAGGTTACGATACCCAATTGCAGCGTTGTCACCGCAATTTCCGTGTTCAAGAGAGGACTCCTTCCTGATGAAGACTTGTACAAGGAATTGACCAAGTACCAATACAAGACGATGGAAGACGTGCTCTCTTGGACCCATGCACAGATCAAGTGGGAAGAAGATCTGGCCGCTAGGCAAGAGTCTCTGGTCATGAGAATCGAGAAGATAATCAGAGATGATAAACCCTATCGAAGACCTCATGGGTAAGACGAAATCAAAGGAGCCAAAGGTGGACCCATACCTCTAGGCAAGCGAGATGGCAACAGGTTCTCTGTAGTTACCACCTGGCCAGACATATCGAATCTATCGATACTAAGAGTGAAACTATATAGAGACTCGAAGGAGATAGGAAACCAAGTCCAATGGCTCCAATAGATGAAGTCACCTAATCACAATTGAAACCCTAACAAGTGGTGTGATTTCCACAATGACCACGATCACATGACAGAGGACTGCGTATCCTTAAGAATAGAAGTAAATGATCTACTCAAGAACGAATATCTGCGGGAATTCCCCTCAAAAAAGATAATAGAGTTGCTAAGCAGCCAAGAAGAAGATGCTTCAGCAGGACACCAAGCTCCAAGTTCTCCTCCTAAACACGATCGAGTAATCAATGTCATATCAAGAGGATCTAAGGTTAGCGGTATCACCCATACCGCCGCGAAGAAAAGCACGAGAGTAGCAGCAAACCGTCAAGGTGTATGGGAGGCAAAACGTCAGGGCCATAGCCAAGAAGCCATCAACTTCACGACTGAGGAGCAGGACAAGTTTCTGACACCGCACCACGACTCCCTGGTTGTTTCTCTATCAGTGGCGAATTGTTTAATGAAGAGAGTACTCGTTGACAACGAAAGCTCTACAAATGTGCTCTTCCTGGTGGCATATGAGGACTTAGGGTTAACGTAAGAGACCCTAACCAAGAAAACCACACCACTCATAAGCTTCAGTGGAGAGGTCAAACAAATCATTGGAGAGGTAACACTCGATATCTACACCGGGGGAATATATCTCTCCACTAGATTCTACGTCGTAGACTGTCATTCTACCTATAATATGATCATGAGGAGAACCTGGATACACGAATTGAGAGTAGTGCCTTCAACTTTGCATCAAGTGCTAAAGTTCCCGACACCTTGGGGAATCATAGAGATCAAAGGTGACCAAGAGAATGCCCGATCGTGCTACCAAACTACCCTAAATGGAAAAACATCCCACTTATAGCAATTACAGAAGCCACTTCCCGCAAGGCATACCGAGGAACCAAAAGTGGAACAATTGGATGAGGTACCCCTAATACCCGGAGAGCTGGGGAAGAACCTCAATGTGGGGACAAGGCTGAAGGAAGGCTTACGCCAAAGACTAATCAACTTTTTGATGTCTAATGTCGATTGCTTCACATGGTCCCATGTGAATATGCCAGTTATAGACCCGAAAGTCATAGTGCACAGACTACAAATGGACCCAAGATACCTAGCGGTCAAGCAGAAAAGGAGAAAGTTCGCACCAGAGCGAGGCGCGATCATCAATGATGAGGTTAAGAACCTGCTTGTGGCGGGTTTATCAGAGAAGTCCACTATCCAAATTGGCTAGCGAACGTTATCGTGATCCGCAAGAAGAATGACAAACGGAGGGTCTGGATAGACTTTAAAGGTCTTAATAATCATGCCCAAAGGATCCCTTCCCTTTCCCTCACATAGATAAACTAGTGGATGCAACGACAGGGCATCAACTGATGATTTTCATGGACACAGTCTCCGGGTACAACCAGATTCTCATGCACCCAGACGACCCGGAATAGACCTCCTTCATGACTTCACGAGGGATTTACTGCTACAAGGTAATGCCTTTTGGGATGAAAAACGTAGGATCCACCTACAAGCGATTGGTTAACATGATGTTTGCGGATCCAATTGGCCATATCATGGAAGTCTACGTAGAAGACATGGTGGTCAAATCTTTGGAAGCAGAAGATCATATAGCCCACTTACAGCTAGCCTTTTCTACAGTAAGGAAGTATGACATGAAGCTCAATCCCTCAAAGTGCTCGTTTGGAGTGAGCTTCGGGAAATTCTTGGGGTACATAGTCACATACAGAGGAATTGAGGCAAATCCAGAGCAAATTAGGGCGATTCATGTGATCCCCTCACCCAAGACCCCACGAGATATGCAAAAACTGACTGAAAGAATTGCAGCTTAGAGCAAGTTCATATCCAGGTTGTCAGACAAGTCTCACGCATTCTTTGAAGCCCTCAAGTTCACTGAGAAATTTGTGTGGGACCAAAGAGCAGACGACGCTCTGGTCAAGCTCAACGAGTACCTCACCATGTTGCCTCTTCTCTCTAAGCCTCAAGACGGAAAACCGTTGCTCCTCTACTTAGCGGTCTCTGAGCATGCCATAAGCGCCGTCTTAGTCAGGGAGGAAGGAAGCAAGCAGCGTCCGGTCTACTACATGAGCAAGTCTCTCCTAGATAGGAAACTCGCTACAATCATTTGGAGAAACTAGCTCTCGCCTTGGTCATGTCGGCTAGGAAATTGTGCCCTTATCTAGGCTTACCCCATGGTAGTAGTCACGTCGTTCCCCATCAAATCCATACTCAACAAGCCAGAAGTGTTCGGAAGACTAGCCAAGTGGGCAGTCAAATTCTGGGAGTACAAATTGATCTTTCACCCTGCCACAACAATCAAGTCGCAAGTCTTGGCTACCTTCACAGCAGAGTTCTCTCCACCGATGATCCCTGGGGCAGAAGAAGAAGTTTTGATCCAATAAGAAAGTAAAACCGTAGGAGAATGGACCCTTTACGTGGATGGATCGAGTAACTTATAGGGAGTAGGAGTAAGCCTCGTGCTCATTTCACCAAGGGGAGAAATAACATCGAGATCAGTAAGATGCAACTTTAAGGCCACTAACAATGAAAGTGAGTATGAAGCCTTAATCACGAGACTTGACTTAGCAAAAGATTTGAGGATAGAGAACCTACGGGTTTACAGTGATTCCAAAATAATCGTAACCTAGACGCAAGATGGCTACTAGGAAAAAGACGCCAACATGACCACGTATTTGGACATAGCCAAGAAGCTTATTAATTCATTCAAGGCACGCAAACTCACACAAATCCCCATGGAGCAGAAATCGCACACGGACGCCCTAGCCAACCTGGCCAGCCTGGCCTCTTCCTTAAAAACCACAGAGCCAATCAGCATACCCCTGCTTGTGCTCCAATGGCCGACCACTGACGAAGATGCAGAAGGGCTTCACGTCTCTAACATTGAAGAAGATGGAACATGGATGAGTCCTATGATATCTTATTTAAGGGATGAAGTCCTACCCAATATAAGAAGTGAATGCCGCAAGATCAAGAGGCAAGCGCTACGCTACTGCCTGATCCAAATTTTTTTTTATAGAAGGTCATTTTCAGGACCCCACCTCAAGTGCATAAAGCCAGAAGATCCTGATATGGTCCTCAGGGAATTAGATGAAGGCAAATGCGGATCTCATTTTAGCAGAAAAAGTTTAGTGCTAAGAGCCAAGAGACAGGCTATTACTTGACAACCATGGCCAACGACGCCCTCCAAATGGCTAAATACTGTGACAAGGTCCAAAGGCACGCGCACGTATCCAAATTAGCTCCTGAAAACCTCAAGTCATTTAGCTTCCCCTGGCCATTCATGAAGTGGGGAATGAACACTGTAGGGAAATTCCTAAAGGTCATAGGCCAGCTGGAATAACTTTCGGTAGTAACAAATTACTTACCTAAGTGGATAGAGGCAGAGGCCTTGAGCAAGATCACGGA
This sequence comes from Anastatica hierochuntica, assembly GCA_900406275.1. Classification (NCBI taxonomy): domain Eukaryota; kingdom Viridiplantae; phylum Streptophyta; class Magnoliopsida; order Brassicales; family Brassicaceae; genus Anastatica; species Anastatica hierochuntica. Next base: position 8,079 of record OVAN01016983.1, read on the forward strand.
CAATCAAATCAAGAAGTTCCTTTGGAAGAACGTGGTGACATGATTCAGAGTACCTCAAGAAATAGTGACAGATAATGGCCCATAGTTCAGAAGCAAAAACTTCAAGAAGTTTTGTGAAGACTGATACATAAAGCTGAGCTTCGCTACGCCAATGCACCCACAGTCCAACGGACAGGCTGAATCTATAAACAAAACCGTGGTAAGCCTCTTAATGAGACGAATCCAAAGGAAACTGGGTCGAAGAACTTCCAGCCACGCTATGGGTGTCTCTAACAACCATCAAGACGACAACAGGGGAAACACCATTCTCCTTGGTCTAGGGATCGGAGGCAGTATCCCCTGCCGAATGTCAGCATCCCCACAGCTAGGACGAAAGTTCTAACTCTAAGAGAGAATGACGAGCTAATGGCTTTGTCTCTAAACCTCCTAGACAAAAAGGGGAGCCAAAAGAATCAAATACTGGAAACAACAACATGAAGTAGCACATAGCTACAACAAAAAGGTGTAGACCCGGGACAAAGCCGCAGGCAAACTCACGCCTAGCTGGAAAGGGCCATACCAGATCATATAAGCGAAAGGGTTAGGAGCATACAAGTTACAAGATAGGTATGAAAAAGCACAACCCAACAGCTGGAACGCGTTGCACCTAAAATCATACTTCTTCTACAGAATGCTTCGTGCCCAGACGACCGAATATCAGATACGTCTTTTGACCTTGGTTTTTTTAACTTCTTTTACATATTTTTAATTGTAATACTGCTGTGTCTACGAACAGATCTTTATCAATAAAATATATGTTTTTTACAAAGAAAATTAGTAAAAGCAAGGGACAAATAAGTTGAATGATTATTTCTCACTGCAAGAATAGTATAAAGAACATACCCTTACGAGAATAAAGCGAAAAGCTTATAACTCTGCTTAAACAAAGAAAAAAATGCCCAAACAAAAGCAAGAGTAGAAATTGTTTAATCCTGCTTAACAAACAGTGGGCCACTTGAGCGCCTAGTGCTGAGCAGGAAGCAAAAGAGCTTACCCATGCTTACCAAGTGATGTAAGGGTTTTCCCGGTGGTAAAAGTTTAATATTTATAAGGCCTAATATCCTATGCTCGATCCGACAAGAGAACGGGGTCAATTGTAGTATTTTAGGGCCGTCCAAGGATTTAAAGGCTTGGATTAGTAGAATCTAAACAAGGAGATTATACTAAGGCTCCTAGTCTAGACGACGATATAGTAAGAGATTGTCACGGGTCTATACTAAACCTAATCAAAAGGGAGAGTAACCATGGTGATTGTTTAAATAAAGCAAGCAATGATAAAATAACATAAAAGTAAAGCAAGCAAAGAGTGAACTTTGGATCTAATAAAAATAACAGTAGGATATTGAGATAATTGTTATGGGTTCGAGTTCAATCTAGAGTTGCAATGGATTTGGGTATGGCTTTATTAACTGATCTAGCTATTTCTAGACCAAGGATCCCTTTTTAGTCGATCATACCACTCTCGTGACGGAGATCTATTCACCCATACACACTACAAGGCTCAAGTCTCGTTTGTTGCCCATCTAAGCATGTACGTGATAGTGAGTCTCAAGCTTTTATAGCCATCTAACACCTTGGTGTCCCTAAAGGAAAACTACTCTCATAGATCAAGGTGAAAAACATAGGTTTAGTTCTCACAAGCATTTCATCGAACACTTTCTAGGCGTCTTTGAGCAAGCAATGAAATTTTAAGAACTAAACTAAACCTAGTAGAAATCATGCTAATATCTAGCCTAAATATCCATTACAAACCCTAAATCTAACCCTAGCCTACCATATCTCAAGATACATAGAGGATCTACTCACTAAATCTCATGAAAATCCAAAGACATGAAATGGGACTTTGAGCTCCCATGGTTTAGAAGAATAGATATAGAGAGAGAGATTAGAGAGAAAAGATCCAAAGAACTTTAAACAAATCAAAGTGTTATTACAAGGTTTTTGATCTTCAAAAAGTGTTTAAAAGATGTAGAAAAGATGATAGAGAGATTATATAGTGTTCTTGAAGCATAAGGATGTATTTATACTAAAGATAGAGTGAAGGAAGCCCTAAAACAAGGGCATTTTCGGCCTAGGTTGTCAGCCGTCGACCCCCCTGGTCTACAGGAGCCTACCTTGGGTCGATGGCTGGCAACCTACAGAGGAAAATGTGTGA
>OVAN01016984.1:0-10271 GCA_900406275.1 Anastatica hierochuntica
CTCAATGGCCAATCCAAGTTCCACTTCTCCATCGTCTTAAGTCTTGTTTAGGTTGTGCTTCTTGTTCATTATTATCTTTGTGCCGCCACTTTTCTGTCTTCTTATTTGCTTAGCTTAGGAAATATTGCGTATTCCTAGTGTTTGAGTCTCTAGTTCTCGTGGGTTCGACCCTTAAATACTACAATCGACATAGNCTTGAAATTGAGTTAAGCACTAGCGAAATCTAGCCCTCAACAGTCAATCGGACCGGCCTGTTTTGATCCGTTCGTTGACAAAAAAAAATAAAAATTGAAATTGACCTTTAAAATTTTTTTAAAAATTGGTAATTAGAAAGAAAACATATACCAACAGGTTTTATTTCACGGTTTCAAGTATCTGGTATTATCATAACGAAACCCTAACCCGTATGGATACTAGAAAAACTCGAAAATCTCACAGCTAAACCCGAACATGCAATTCAAAATAACGTAAAAATCAAAAAATTCTGAACTTGAACCCGAACACAAAACTCAAAATAACCGAAAATTCTAAATCCGAAATTCGAAAAAGCAAGATAGCCCAAAAAAATTCGGTGAAAAATCTGAAAATATCCGAACATGAACCCAAAAGTCCTAAATACTCGAACTAAATTCGAAATAATTTTGAGTATACTCCAGTTTTCTTTAAGTTACTAAACCCGATCTGAACACGAATATATTCTATCCGAACTCGTCTCAAATCGTAAAAGGAATATAAAAAAATTTATAAATTACATTTGTGGTAGCGCGGATCAAACTCTAATTACAATTATATTTTTAATTCTTTTTTGCTTAAAGTGCAATGCAGAAAACATGTTTCAACTATGTTTTGATTTTCTTCATCATTTTACGATTGAGTCGTTGAATATTGTGTTAATCTTTTAATTGAATAGTTTATTCATCATTAACAGTTTTCTTCATTGGTATCTAAATTGTGTTCAATTAGAATGTTTATAATGTTTTACTTTACACTTCCGTAGTTCTGTATAACATGTTATGCACAACACATACTTTAAATAATGTATTTAATTAATACAATATTTAATTTTTTCTAACTAAAAATAACTCTCTGCAATTTTACTAACTTATTTATGTTTTCTCGGTATGTTTATTAGAATATGAAAGTATGAATTAGCATTTATAGAGGATAACTATTATCCATAATGATATTTTAATTGTAATGCATTGTAGATAATCCGAAGATTTAAATTTATTTAAAATGTTTTTGTAAAAGTAACTTAATAATAATGTATTGTCAATATATTTGATAAATAAAACGATATAAATTTTAGTGATAGTAATATCACCGGCAAATATTAGTATATAATTAAAAATCTAAACATATGTGATTGACAAAGTAACAGTCTACAAAAAAAAAATCAAATTAGTCTTTTGTTTGTATTAGTCTTTTTAAATCAATTTTTTTTTCGAATGTGTACTTAATATGGCTACAAAAAATTAAGTAACATAAATATATGCCTATAAAAGTTGACAAAAAACCTAATTAATTTGTGGCTAAATTTTGTAGACATAGTTACATAAATTAGAAACTAAAAAAGTGCAGATATTTGTGACAGTTGGCTACAAAAATATTGTATCTCTAGGTTGTGGTTATGATAGCCAGAAAATGTATTTACAACCAAATTGTGACCACTTTCCATGATGAAATTTGTGCCTTTTTGTGTCGAATAGTTATGAATCTATTCGGGATTAGTTGTGACCATACACAGAGACAACTATTTTTGTGGTAATTTTCTGGCTATGAGCCACAATAATTTACTTTGCAGCTCTGAATAGCCACATGTAATCCATAGTTACAAAACTATAGCTATAAATTTTGTTTGTGGCTATCTGTATATATGGTTTAAATAGCATAACTACGAAAAAAGTAGTGTTTGTAGATGGTTTTTCTTACAGTAGTTGAATGATATTTTCAATGGTGGTTACATATTCATATAATATATATTTTTAATTAGCTAATTAGAGTTTTGAACCGCGCAACCGCGCGGGTTTTTTTTTAATAATTTTATATATTATTAATCATGTTTATATTTTTCGAGTATTGAGTTTATAATTTTCGGTTATTTCAAAATTCGGGTTCAGGTTCAAAATTTTTAGAATTTTCTGTTATATCGAATTTTAGGTTTGATTTAGACTTGAGATTTTGAACTTTTAGATTTCCTCGGATACTCGTATGGTTTCAGTTCGGATAATATCCAATACCAGAAATATCGTGAAATAAAACCCGTTAGAGTATTTAAAAAAATATTAGATGACTAAAGCTAATTTTTTATAGTTTATATAAATTATTTATAAATTTCTATAATTTTTTCTAAATTTTATCACTTTATAATTTTTTGAATTTTTGTAACAAATTTTATTTAGAAAATAATAATATTGTAATATAATTATTTTAAAATTTATGGGTTTATTTTAATTTTGAAAACAAATTATATTTAAATTTACTGAAAATTGATGATTTAAATTGTGCTGGTTTACAATTTTGATAGTGATTAAGTAAAATGAATATTAGAATATTCTAATATGTTTGTTGGAATATGTAAATGAGTAATGAGAATTATTTTAATTTATTAGGTATATTTAATAAAATTTCTAAAATATGTTCACTTTGAAAAATCACACATGAAAAGGTCTATGTCTTCTCTTTTAATAAGATAGATGATATCTATCATTCAGTTCCTGAATTTACAAATATATTATAGCAATAAAAAAAACTATAAAACTTCACACCATTGTTGTATATAAGTATTTCCACATTTATATTATTTCACGCATAGCGCGGATCAAAAAATATAGTTTTAACTTTTAAAGTTATTTTTACTGTTTGTGGTATTTTAGTAAAAAAATATATGGAAGAGTTTAGTTATCTATTTATAGAAATGCAACGTATAATTGTCTATAAATCTTCTTTTTTATAACATTTGAAAGAAATTTCTCATATATGATGAAAATTGCATTCATAATATTTTTTCACCAAATATCATGGTTTTATACGAACGTGAATGGTAGAGACCATATCATTATAAATGCGTTATTTAGCATATTGTTTTCACATTTCGCATCTAAGTTACTAACATACCTAAGTTCATTGTGAGGTGAACTATTGTTTTCAACTGTGAGACTTTTACTTCTTCTTTTTTTGAGCACCGAGAGACTATTACTTTTATCTAAAAGTTTTAAAAATTTTAAATTTTAACAGCCCTAATTACCCATCTTAAAATTTTTACAGTATAACTTCTTCTTTTGTTGTTCATACCAAAGTTATTTTTAGGATTTTCTGCATAAAATTCTCTATTGTAACTTTTTTGTAATTTTATTTTTCATATTCTGAAACTGCAGAGCAACTCACCAAGTGAAATTTAACCTACAAAATAACTCTCTGTTTTATTATTAAATTTTTTAGATTCTTTGTAATTTTCAGTTGGATTCAAAATTTCAATATGGAAATGAGTTTAATCGCTATTAGATTTTGATATTAAGGTTATTAGTCGTTGAACTGAAATATAAATGAGTTATATTACGGGTTAAATTCTATTTGATGGGTTGATCTATAGTTTCGGCATATGGAAGGTAAAATTGCAAAAAGAATTACCATGGAGATTTTTTTGCAGAAAATACTTTTAACAGCCAATATATTGTTTTTATTTATTTTAAAAGTCACTGTTTTAAAAGTTAAATTCAATTAGTTAAAAGAGAAGGTATAGGTCATTGTAAAAGAAGTTCAAACCAATAATAATGCATTTTAAAATTTAGAACCAATCACTATGGTTAGGCACTAATAGATGCTACCCGTCTTTGATCCACTACCCATCCCGTATCCGGTTCAAAAAAGGGTATTTATATCTTTCAATCGAGTAAAAGGTATCATATTTCTATTACCCGCAGGTAAAGACTTGATATCATGTATTATTTATTTTTTAACTACATATCCTCGTACCCAACCCGTAAATACCCGTTCTTAATTATTTGTATATTATATAATTATATACCATAATAATTATGTATAATCATATATAAAATATTACATCATAAGGAGCTCTAATATTTTTTAATACATATATAAGATTTAAATTATGTTTATAATATATGTAATATTTAAATATAACTTTGTAAGTTAGAATATTTTAATTTTTGTTAGAATATTTTAGTACTTGGTCGAATATTTGGAAATAATGATTATATAGACATTTAAATGTTATAGTAAAAAATAAAATATAAATATTTGAATTTTAAAAGGTTTTTTTTTGGAATATCTGTTTTTCCAAGTAACAAATAGATTGGGTATCCATTTTTCTAAATGGTATCCGTTTTCTCCGGATCAGACACGAGTACTAAAATTCTATTACCCGTAAAAGTACCGGATATCTCAAAAATCAAAGATATCCGATCCATGTCCACCCATACCAATCACTCTCGTAAATCATTTTAAATTTAAATAGAAACTATTTGCTTCTACACTTTACGGTATTATAAAACGCGTAAAGCTACCAAGTCGTGTTATGATGGTAGGACACTCGCAAAGAAAAGTCTACTTTTGACCAAAATCTCAAATTTTTTTTTTTTCGTCCCATTAACATAAACCCTTATCCTTTTCTATATAAAGCTCCCCTCAAGATCTAAACAGATCATTGTCCTGAAACAAAAACTAGAACCAAAAACCACAAAGACATGACGTGTCACAAACTCCTTATTGTAATCTCTCTAATGCTCACAGTCTCACTGGTCAATGCAGTTGAGTTCTCAGTCGTTGACAACACTGGAAACTCCGCCGGCGGAAAACGATTCAGGGGAGAGATCGGCGGTGTAAACTATGCTACACAGTCTCTGAGGGCTGCGACGAAATTTACTTGGAGTTTGTTCCAACAAACCAACAATCCTTCGGACAGAAGGTCCACTCCAAAGATCTCAATGGTCATGGAGAACGGAGAGGGCGTGGCTTACAGCTCGCAAGACGAGATACACTTCAACGTTGGATATCTTGCTGGTGTCTCGGGAGATGTAAGGAGGGAATTTACGGGCGTGGTTTATCATGAGGTGGTCCATTCTTGGCAGTGGAACGGTGCGAGCCAGGCTCCGAGTGGGCTTGTCGAAGGGATCGCAGACTACGTGAGGCTGAAAGCGGGTTACGCTCCGGGTTACTGGGTGAGGCCTGGTGGTGGAGATAAATGGGACCAGGGATATGACGTCACTGCGAGATTCTTGGATTACTGTAACAATCAGAGAAATGGGTTTGTGGCAGAGCTGAACAAGAAGATGAGAAGTGGCTATAGCGATGGCTTCTTCGTTGATTTGCTTGGGAAAGACGTGAATCAACTCTGGAGAGAGTACAAGGCCAAGTACGGTCAATGACTATAAACATAATAAATAATGACGTGATCTCAATAAAAGTTTATATGATATTCAAATAAAATAAAACGTTTAAGACAATATATAGAAAAGCATTAATCCGTGAAATTTTTAGTTCAAATCTCAAGACAACACTACAACTCCACGGGTAAGTCACTTGTAACATAAATAGACTGAACCGCAAGATATTAAGAGCATCTCCATCAACAATCTCTATTAAATTTCGATTCTCAAGAAACAATATTGATTATTTAACTTTTTTCGTTTTACAGAAAAAAATAAAAAATAAACCAACCAATCGTGGACCACCACGTGTTGTGGGGCCCACGAAAGGTTCATGAGCCAGTATCACTACAGGGAGCTCCCGAGAGCCAGGTTCATCACAATATGATTATTAATTTACTTTTTTTGGGGAAATGTGTGAGCTTGGGTTTAGAACCCCTGATGGGATGGTCTAAAAGACTAATAAGGTGTCACTCTAAACTACGAAAATAGGTCCAGTTGCAGTGGGTGCTTTGAGGGGAAGCACTATAAGCAGGTGCTTCCCGTCTTTTACAATTTAAATAAATGTTCGAAAAATATTTTACATAAATATTCATTAGGTCATTTAGTTGTAATTTTCCATGTGAGTGTGTCTGGTTAGACCATTCCCATTAGTAAATCCCGGGAAGGTTCGATCCCCAAAAAAAGTTGATTATTTTTATTATTTTTTTCGTTTTATTTTAAAAAAATTATTAAAAGTACCAATCGTGGACCGCCACGTGTCATGGGGCCCACGAAACAGTAGTGAACCTGTCTCTTACGGGAGCTTCTTCAGGAGACAGGTTCATAAAAAAATCATTATTATATGAACCTCAGCTTTGGAATTTGTGTGAACCTCAGCTTTGATCCTCTAATGGAGATGCTCTTATGGATTCGATTCGTCCCTAAAAAAACATTAGGTTTTGGGATATTTTTGTAAGTATTTTAATTTGTAATCCATTTCTTTTTTGTTGCTTCCAATCCACATATATTCAAAGTCGGACCTGTCTAGTTAGATTGGTTTGTAACTAAACTATGCACTACTGAAATTTGATAAAGAAAACAAACAAGCAAAATATACAATAAAAAATCGAGAGACAATAGAATTTCAATCAATTAACTAGGTGTGGACCATGGACTAAGAGTAATTGACTTGGAGAGATGAGTACAAGTTCAACAAATTAAAGCAAGGCATACAAGTTATAAAACACTAAGCAATAATTAATTTATTCCATGGTTTAAATCACATTTACTAAACGAATACAAAGTAGAGTAGAAGAAGTAATCATTTAAGTGTAAGCTCATATAGGTCACTAAGTTCACGACGTATTCAATTTAATTTGTATTGGCTAAGTTCACTAAGCATTCAATAATTTTGGTTTACACATTTCACCTAACACTTCCTGGACAATGATATGTCCTGAAGTTTTAGAAAAAAATTAGCTAAGCTTAATCTAGCATTAAGTTCAAATCATGCACATCAATCAAGAAAATCAATGCTAAACCCAAATCATAAGTATCCAAACTCTCTTAATTTATCATAGTCCATGATCCATAATAAAACTACTCACACATAAAACAAGCAAAAGAAAATAAAATGATCAAATATGAAATTAATATGATAGAGTAAGAGAAAATAAAAAAATAAGATAGCAAAATAAAGTCAAGAACATCTCTTTTGATCAAAGTAGTATAAACTAGAAAGAGAGAATCTAAACAGATTTTTCTTTTCCATAAAATGACACAAAACATATTTATAACAATCCTAAAATGTGTCGGGCCGACTTCTGAAACCAACAGAACTTTGCAAATTTGATTTGAAAATGTGTCATGATCCGTCTCGAAACCGATCCCGTGTAACATTTCCATGATAGTGTCAGTAAATGTTGAGTCTCGGGATCGCGGATTGGCTTTCGCGTTGATCCTTAGTTGGGTCTGGTCCGTGGTAAGATTGGCTTTTATGCCGATCTTGCATGTGCTTTTACAGCCAAGTGCATCTCTTAGATCGGTTTCACTGATCGACTTTTGTGCCGATTTTGTGTGTGATCCACCATTTTCACATGACTTCCAACCGTGTGCATCTTGTTTGAGCCATATGTGATTTCCATTTGTTCTGAACTCCAAAACACCTACAACAAGACACAAGAACATGTAAAATATTATGCAAATGCTTATATCTCAACGTAAAATTCTAAAATAGTAAATTAATAACATATGAGTGCAAATAGTTAAGATTAGATGCTAGTATGGATGCAAATGATGTAAAATTATGACAAATACAACTAATTATAATGAGTAAAATATGTGACATCAATTTCCTCTAACTTGACCTTTGCTTTTTTCGAAAAACATCAAAAATCAAAACCGAGAATGAAGTTTAAAGGTGAAGATTCATAACTAACCGAAGATGTAAGGTAATTGAAGAAAAATAATTAGGAAGAAGTCTTATATACCAAAAGTTGATCTTACTCTCTCATTCTTCCCCATGTTCATTGCATCTCGAAGTCTTTACTATTTAGTCTATGCCTAAACATTCACAAGCAATCATATCCTCAAACCTTTTAACATTCAATTAAGATTTTTCATGTGCAATCTCATTATGGAAAAGGAATAAAAAACTATTTGGCTTGGAAGAAGAAGACTTTTTGATTAACTATAAAGTATTAAAGTCTAAGTACGTACAAGGTGGCTTCTCTCATTGAAAAACATGTATCACAAGTAGTAAAATCGAGGGAAAAATGGACAGTTTACCCGTAGAAAGACTTGCATTCTCTATTGATAGTTCGAGTTTTAATCTAATATCTAACTGCAAATGTGCAATATTATATGCAGGATCAAATCCACACGAGCGAAAGATCACATGTAGGTTTCTTTGACTAATTCAAGTTAAGACAATTAAGAAGATTGGTTTTGAGACAATTTAATTCAAAAGAAATAAATAAACGCAAGAAAGCAATGAAATCTTGGTTATAAACGATTAGACCAAGCATTGAGCACATATCATTCTCGAGAAATCATTTCAATGTTGAATTAGATTAATTGATTAAGAAACATGATTAAAACTGTCTTGAACTCAAATCAAGAAAATAGAATCAATTTACTTATGTAGCACTAACTTTCTACGTTATAGAATCCTAAATACTAACTCCGTTGAATTCAAGAATTTAAACATGCATTCTAATCAGGTTTGATAAGTTCATATGGCGTAACAACATCATTCTGCATTGATTAAGGATACTTTGCTCATCTAACATTTGATCAGTTATTAAACAAATGCTTTCGACGCGTTAAACAAACTAAGATAAGATTCTAGGTGATCGTTCCAATTTAAGCATTAAACATGATGTTAGATGAAGATCCATAAGATAAATCCCTAATCTAACAATCCCATATCAAAAAATTGTGAAATTCTCTCAGGAGAACCCAAAACCCACTCATGGAAAATAAGCAATCACAAGATAATTAAAGAGAAAACATATTGTAGAGTCAATATTTTTCTCCAAAAGGTTTGTAGAGTCAATATTCTTCTCTCTCAAATGAATATATGTAAAACTATGGAGAAAATAAATCTTAACCTCTCAAAATGACTTAAAAACTCGTCTAATTAAGTCTAGGAACGATTTAGGTTGAGTTGAGATGGTTATGAGGCGCGAAGTGCAGAATCTCTATTTTGCATCATGGAAGGAATTTCTCGACCTTGTGTTATGAATCGGTTGATCCTTTCTATTCTATAAAATTTTCTCCATTTTTTGCATGTTGTTCTCATGATCGCCAGTTTGATAGGCGTTCACAAAATGGCCAGAACTTTTGACGACATTGTTGGATTACCTCCAAACTACCACCAAACTATGGTGAAAGTCTGTCAAAATTTTTTAAACTTATGTTGCTTCGACACGATCCTGCATTCCAAATGTATATTTCTGACCCAAATTGCTTCGTTTCTCTCCAAATCAACACAAAACCTACAACAAACTCTAAAGAAGACTAAAAGACTCTAAACACATATTTGGAACTCAATAAATTATTAACAACAAGACGAAAATCATTGTTAAAACCCGATAAAAACACAACAAGTCCATGGACCATTTTCTAAGACTGAGCGAAGATGGTTTTCTTGTTAAAAAAAGAACTGAACATTACTGTAACACTCGTCTCTGCCTCTCTTGAGAACGGTGTGTCACTTACCCTAACTTGCATCTCAAATAACTCTATAAGTCCAAAGATCAACTCTTGTTACTCAAAAGCCATGTTCTCATATCCAATAACCAAAATAAAATGAGCCTAAACCGAATAAATAAATAAATATCAATGAACATAAAACAAATGAAAATCCCTTTGATCCCAAAATAACATCCTGAATCGTCTCGTGTCTCCAACTACTCGTTAGCCGCACCTGAAAGGAAAAAGAGAAGAGGAGGGGGTGAGCAACTTGGGAGTCACTTAGTCAGGTGCGGAATGCTAAAGGAACTATAAGTCCGTAGGCCCGGTTTAAGCACTTCAACCAGGCAATCCAGTCCTATAACATGCACACGTACATCATATAATGCAGCCAAGAAATCAAGCAAGGCCCTATCCTACATAATATATAATATGGCGACATAAGTGAGCGTCTACACCCCCCGAAAAGGCTTCCTTTGTATGGTTAAGTAACTATCAACACCACCCGTAGATGCTTTATCGATCCAGACAGGGCTACGAAACAACAGACCGACTTGCTTCCGCACCCAACACAAACAAGACTCTGGAATACAGGCCTCCATCCCCATATCCCCACCAAGCCTACAACATGACTCCGAGATTACGGGCCTCCGTCTCCGCAATCTCTGCCAAGTCTCCTACATAATACACAATATATATATATATATA
>OVAN01016986.1:0-10271 GCA_900406275.1 Anastatica hierochuntica
TTCAAGCGTCGAAGGAAGTGTTCGTGCAAAGCTGGAAAATACCCAGGAATTCGGACACAGATCGACCGATCCTTGTCTCTGGATCGATTGATCCTTGTCCCGACTGCGGACCAATTTTACGAAGAACCAGACCGAACTTATTTCGAACCGGATTACAACAAGAAGACCTAATTNGAAGACCTAATTTTGTGTTTTCCTTTAAAATTGCACTTGGTCAGAGACACTGATACGGTTTAGCAGTTGTCCTGCTTTCTAGAATATTTATGATCTTTTTGTTTATGAAATCTCGCTTGTATCAAAATATTATGTTAACAGACATGTGCAGATTCTTGTGATTGCAGATTCTCTTTCTTGTTTCTTTTTAACTGTCAGGTTCTTTTGTGGAGTAAGAGGGTGAAAAGAAGATTCGTTGTGCTTATGAGGTGCCATGATGATTCCCAAGGGTTCATTTTTCCATATATTTAGAGTTTAATATTCATTCATCCAATATGTTTTAGGGTTTATCCAAGAGTTCTCAGTTCCCATTTGTTCTAAGGTTTAATGTTCTTTTATCTATAGTATTGATTCTTATTATATGAGTAAATGAAACAAGACAATTGATTGGTTGGTGTGTGTGTTTGCGTTTTTGTAAATTGTGCAATCATGTAAGCCGTTAGAGAATGTTTGATAAATGGTGTTTATTTCAGTCATATTTTGCATCGTATGCTCGATTTCGTTTATGCTCGATTTTTTTCCGGCCGTTTATGCTCGATTTCGTTTATGTCTTTGCGCTGCAACCAATTTTTGTTTGTGTCTTCGACACCTTAAATGAAAAGATGTATATATAATTATGTTTTCTTGTTGATACGAAACCACTTTCTTAAAATTATATCAAAGTAGCATGGGGTTTAAAAAAAAAAAGGCAAGAATTGTTTACTTTTCCAGCAAAATATAAGGGTAAAATGGTTCATTCTCATCTATTGTTGATGGCAAATTTGCAACTTCTATCGGTTATGGCAAAACGTGAAAGGAACTTTTAGATTATGGCATTTATGTAATTGAGCCGTTAATATATATATTAAAATTATATATTTACGTATTGGGGAAATGTCATGTCAATGTTTTACAGCAACTGTCCAAACTACACCAACCCCGTTGATAATAGAGAAAATTACATAATTGCCATAAATTTTGAAAAATAATGCAAATATGCCGTCGGTTTTCCACTTTCTCAAAAATGCCACCAATTTTGACCCTGAGAATTGACCATTTTACCTTTTGTTTGTTTGTCAAAGGAACCAAAAAACCCCAGAGCATATAACAAATGTTCTCCTGCTTATGATCGATCTTTGGTGGGGTGATGGAGTTCTGAAGGTCATTACCATTGTGCTATGCATTAAACTTTTGACCTATATCAAGTATAAATTAATATATTCGATATATTCTTCAAATAAAATATTTCCTCAACCTTAATTCTTCTTTCATTTAATTATTATTAAAGATGAATCGAATGTAAAATTTAAAACTTAAAATCAACTTTATATATTGTATAAAATTACTATTACTAAAAACATGTATTTGATTATTAATTTATAATGTATTATTGTTAATTTTTATTTTATGAATTTATAGTTTTTTCTCTTATTTAATGTTTTATTTATATAGTTTCCATTTTCTAAAAAGCAAATATGTTTCAATTTTTTGTTATTTTATCTTTTTTAATAACTAAATAATTGCTAATATGAAATTTTATATTAACATAATTGACATGTGTCGAAATCCGGTGAGTTACAATTTTGCCTACTCGTCGCACTTACATCGAATGCATTCAGCTTTATATAATAAGATATTTTGTTGTTAGAGTTTATGGTTTATGGTTTATGGTTTAGGTTTTAGGTTTCAGGTTTTAGTTTAGGGTTTGGGGTTTAGGATTAAAGTTTGGGTTTATGGTTTATGATTTGTGTTTAGGGTTTGGGGTTTGAGTTTTTTATTTTTGTTTATGGTTTGGGTTTTGGGTATAGATTTAGGGTTTAGGACTCAAGGTTTGGGTTTAGGGTTACTGGTTTGGGGTTTAAGGTTTGTGGTCTAGATTTTAGGGTTTAATGTTTAGTTTTTTATTTTTTCAATAATGTTAATTAATTATCAAAAAGTTAGGGTTTAGGGTTTAGAGTTTAGGATAATTTTTTGGGTTCTCGTGTTTATGATTTAAGGTTAGGGATTCAGTGTTTAAAGTTTAAGGTATAGAATTTAGGGTTTAGGGTTAGGGATTTGGGTGTTAGTGTTTAAAATGTATTGTTTAGGGCTTAGCGTTTAGAGTTTATTGTTTAAGTTCTGGGTTCGGAACTTAGGGTTTAGGGTTTTTGGTTTGCGCTTTGTGGTTTCGGGTTAATATTTTAGGGGTTAAAAATTTAGGGTTTACATTACTATTTTGTGGTTGTTTAGTGTTTAGGGTACAATGATTCAAATTTTGTTTTTAGGGTTTGGTTACTCGAGTTTAGGATTTAGTGTGTAATGATTACAGTTTAGGTGTAGTTTTTCGGGTTATAAAATAGATTTTGGGTTTGGGGTTAGGTTTTATGAATTCATATTTAAAGTTTACTATTTTTTGTTAGGGTTTGGGGTTTAGGTTTAGAGTTTTGGTTTAGGCTTTAGAGTTTAGAGTCTTAATTTTTAGCTTTATGGTTAATTTTTTTATTTTTTGTTTTTTAAGGTTTAGGGTTTAAGTTTTGGGTTTTGGATTTTGATTTATGAATTAGGCTTTAAGATTTCTTGTTTGTTGTTGAGTTTTGGTTTACATATATAGTTTAGGTCTAGTGTTTATGTTGTATGATTAGGGTTTAAAGTTAATCTTTAATGTTTATTCTTTAGGGTTTAGGGGTTAGTATTTAGGTATTGGTGTTTATGATTTAGAATTTCGGATTTAAGGTTTAGGTTTTGTGGTTTATGATTTTGGATTTATGATTTATGGATTTAGAAATTTAGGGTTTACTTTTAATGTTTTGTGGTTTGTTTTTATGGTTTAAAGATTCAAGTTTAAGGTTTGGGTATATGATTTTAGGATTTAGTGTTTGATTAGGCATAATTTTTTAGTATTGTCCACGTGATAAATGTACCAAAAAAATAAACAATATAGTTATATAGTAAAATAATCGAAATTTGTACACTTGACTCTTGTCGCTCAACGGTAATATATGTTGATTCATTGCCGTCGACCCCAGATTCGACTGCTTCCAAGTTGCCTTCTTTTAATTAAAACTGAGGGTAGAAAAATAATTTCAAGCATAAATTATGGCATTTATGGTTGTTAATTAATGTAATTGTCGATTATAACGGATTCTTTTAAGAAAATAATTTTTTTTGGAAGTTTGAACTTTGCACTAGACCCGTTGACATCGATACATTTTGTATTCTTGTCAACAACAAAATATTACGCGGTTCTACCACCAATCACACAATGCCACGTTGGGAGTTGGTAAACAAATTGTCAAACCGAATATGGTAAATAGCTCAATATAATAACATGTTGGGCTAAATTAAGTCACCCATTGATGACTTCTCAAATTGATAAACACGTGTCTTTAGGTTCCCATTTTGGGCTTAGAACCCTCTTCATAGGACAGAGTCTTTGACTTTGTGGTGTGGAGAGCTTTTGACCGGGTTTTCTCATAACCCCTTGGTTTTTGGTTTAGCTTCTAACGGATAATTTGTTTATCCAGTGGTTCTTTAGAGGCTGCTTTTCAAAATTGTTATCTTCTTCCCCCCATTCCCAGAAAGTCTCTAGGGTTGCAAGAAGATTGGTGGTGATTTCGGTTGATTTCTGTGAATCCCTGCCAAAATGTCGTCGGAAATTGATAGAGCTATGCTGGAACTCTCCTTAGCAGAGGAGGAGACACCGTTCGTTATGCCAGATTTGCCGGAGTATTCTTCAGTCGAGAGGAATGCGCTAAGCTTGATGGAAGAGTTCTCAACCCAGTGCGATTAAGATGTCAGACCTAATTATGGATATGCCTCGAAAATGGCAGAAGACAGAACGGGTGAGAGGAGTTGCTTTGTCGAGAGATAGATTTCAATTTATCTTCAACTATGAACACGATTTGGTTGAGATCTTAGATAAAGGTATCCAGACCTACAACGAGTGGGCCTTTGTGTTGGAAAGGTGGGTAGAAGACCCTCCGGAGGATTTTCTCAATTATGCTCATGTTTGGGTTCAGATCCGGAATATTCCAATCAACCACTACACGTATAAAGCCATATGGGCTCTCGGGGAACTGGCTGGTAAGGTAAGTGAAGTACCTTTCGATCCTAAGAAGTCATTGAGCAAAGGTTTTGTGAGAGTCAGAATCAGAATGGATGTTACCAAGCCCCTAAGAAAATCAAAAGATGTAAAGTTGCCCAAAGGGGGATCTCAAAAGGTGTATTTTGATTATGAAAGGATTCAGAAGCGTTGTTACCTCTGTCAGATGCTCACTCATGACAAGACTAACTGCCCTTTACCAGAGATTATGGAAGCTAGAAGCAGAGCCAATGGTTCTCAGAATGTATCCTCTAGATTTAAAAGTTCTCAACCCTTTCTAAAAGAGACTGACCCCCTTTATGGAGTGCTGAGTGAAGACCAAGTGGGTATTGATCCATTGACTCAAAGGCCGAAGATTGCTGAAGAGGTACTCACTGAGCTGAGGAGGTACCTGATTTCGACAGATGAAGTGGATAAGAAGATAAAGGAAGACAGAGTCAGGACAACTGTAGCTGAGGTAGAGAAAGATCCCATTGCCCAAAAAGTGATCCTCAGGCTGGAGCCACTGCCAAATATGTCCAAAGATCTTGACAAAGGAAAAGGTTTGGTTTATGAGTATGATAAGAATGACAAGCTTCTTGCCATTGAAACCAATACTCAGAAGTCTCCAAAATTCATGTCCTCAGCGATCCAGGCAGGTACTAAACTCAATTACCAAACTTCTGAGAACTATGCCTTAGCTGAGAGTGCATCTGCAAACTTCTGTGAAGCTACTTCTCCTTTTCCAATGGATCCAATGGTTTTCAAGGCCAGCTCTCCCTTTGCTGGCCCTTCCGAGACCATTAGGAGAAGACACATTCAGAGAAAAAGACCTTCCAAGAAAAAGAGAGAACTCACTAAAGGTTCAAGACAAGTAACGGTCAATGAGGCTTATGAGTACAAAGATGAAGTCATGTTGGACAGTAACAAGAGGAAGGATACAAGGGCAGACAATGGAGCAAGAAAGAAAGCTAGAACCAAGCATAAAGAGGCTGTCCCACTTGAGGGACGGCCCTCCAATTGATGAGCATTCTTAGTTGGAATTGCCAAGGCTTGGACCGTGCACAAGACTTGGTGATTCCTAGGCTGAAGGAGATGAAGAAAGATCATTCTCCTGACCTTTTATTTTTAATGGAAACTATGCGGCAAAGGGATGTAGTTGTAGATGTGCAGGAATGGTTGGGTTATGAGCAAGTTTTTACGGTTAACCCAACTGGTACTGCTGGCGGTTTAGCTTTATTTTGGAAGAAAGGAGTAGATGTAGACATTTTGTTTTATGATCATCATGTAGTTGATATTAACGTTACTATTGGAAATGACTCTTTTTTGTATCATTTGTGTATGGAGTCCCTAACAGTAGTGGAAGAAATATTGTTTGGGAAAGACTTCAAAGAATTGGCTCTCAAAAAAAAGATTGTTGGTGTCTTATTGGTGACTTCAATGAAATCCAGAACAATGAGGAAAAGATTGGTGGTCCAAGAAGATATGATAGTTCCTTTGTGCCCTTTTGTGAGATGCTAAATCAGTGTAACATGGCTGAATTACCAAGTATAGGCAACAGATTCTCCTGGTGTGGAAGAAGAAACAAGCTGTGGATACAGTGCTGTCTTGATAGATGTTTGCCAATAAGCAATGGTTGCAGAAGTTTCAGCAAGCTAATCAAACGTTTCTAGACTTCAGAGGTTCTGACCACAGACCTATTGTCATCCAGCTTTACCCATCAAAGAAGACTAATAGAGGCAGATTCACTTTTGACAAGAGGATGGTTAATAAACCTCTGGTTAAAGAAACGATTGAGAAGGCATGGAGAACAGTTGGTCCCAGGGGAAACGCAACTGTGTCAGCTAAACTTAAAAAATGTAGACAGGACCTCAGTATTTGGAAGAAGAAGAATAGGCTTAACTCTAAAGAACGGATCAACCTTCTAGAGAATGCTTTAGAGATTGAACAATCTTCTCTCAATCCAAGTACTGACAATCTTAGAGCTTTAAAGAAATACTTGTGTGAGGCCTATAAAGAGGAAGAAATGTTCTGGAAGCAAAATAACAGGGAACAATGGCTAAAGGAAGGAGACAATAACACCAAGTTCTTTCATGCAGCTGTAAAAGCCAATAGATCAAGGAAACGGGTGGTGAAACTCAAAGACAGTGAAGGGAAAGAACATAGAGATGAAGAGGCAAAAGGAAGGGTAGCTGAAGCCTATTTCTCTGGCCTTTTCTCCTCCATTAACCCATATGAATTTCAGGCTATGTTTCAAGATTTTGCTCCGAAAGTTTCTCAGAGAATGAACACAAGGCTGGTGGCAAAAGTCTCCAAAGATGAAGTTCAAAGAGCTGTCTTCTCTATTAAAGCTTCATCAGCTCCAGGCCACAATGGAATGACTGGACTATTTTTCCAGAAATATTGGTCAGTCATTGGTGAACAAGTAACAATGGAGGTACAACTTTTTTTCTCCTCTAGAATTATCCCTAAGGAATGGAACTATACCTTCATTAGCCTGCTCCCTAAAACCATAAACCCTGTCTCTATGGCTAATCTTAGGCCTATTAGCTTGTGCACTGTCCTGTATAAGATAGTATCCAAGATTCTAGCTAAGAGATTGCAACCCTTCCTACCTCAGATTGTCTCAGAGTACCAAACAACCTTTGTTTCAGAAAGACTTATCTCAGACAATATTCTGGTTGCTCATGAACTGGTCCATGCTCTGAACACTGATGAAAACATCTCAGATGGTTTTTTAGCTATAAAGACATATATGTCTAAGGCCTATGATAGGGTAGAATGGATTTATATCAATGAACTACTGCATGCTCTTGGTTTTCACCATCAATGGATTAGATGGATAATGGCTTGCATTTCTTCTGTATCTTACTCAGTGTTGGTCAATGATAGTGTGTATGGGATCATCTCTCCAAGTCGTGGCTTGAGACAGGGGGATCCTTTATCCCCTTTTCTTTTTGCTTTATGCACAGAAGGCCTGTCTTACTTAATGAAATTAGCGGAAAGGAACCAGACAGTCACAGGAATTAGCTTTCATCCTCAAGGCCCGAGTGTTCACCACTTGCTTTTTGCGGATGACAGTCTATTCTTGTGTAAAGCTTGAGAAGATCAATGTACTACCCTGAAAGGAATCCTCTAAGCCTATGAGAATGCAACTGGCCAAGTAATAAACTACAACAAATCATCCATCTCTTTTGGGACCAAGGTTCCTGATGAAACTAAAAACAAGCTAAAGCGAATCATGGGCATAGAAGCAGAGGGTGGGGCTGGATCTTATCTGGGGCTCCCTGAATGTTTCTCTGGTTCAAAGGTCCAAATGTTGGACTACATTAGGGACAGACTTAAAACTAAGCTCTCTGGCTGGTATTCAAGGTCCTTATCCTTTGGAGGAAAAGAAGTCTTGTTGAAGTCTGTGGCTCTAGCAATGTCAGTGTATGCAATGTCTTGCTTTAAGCTACCAAAGACAACGTGTGATAAACTAACTTCTGCTATGTCAAGCTTCTGGTGGGACTCAGTAGAACACAAAAGAAAGACTCATTGGCTTAGCTGGGACAGATTATGTTTGTCCAAAGAGCAGGGTGGGTTGGGGTTTAGGGATATCCACCTCTTCAACCAAGCTCTATTGGCTAAGCAGGCTTGGAGGCTGCTCCAGAACCCCAAATGTTTATTTTCTAGAGTCATTAGTAGTAAGTATTTTCATCATTCTCATCTTCTTAAAGCTTCTTTAGGCAAAAGGCCTTCGTTTGGTTGGAGAAGCATTATGTTTGGAGTTGAACTGCTAAAGGAAGGAATTAAACCAATGGTGAGGAATGGAAAGAACCTGTATGTGTGGACTGATCCATGGTTAGATGATGAAGAATACCCGCCTACTTTGATCAGGCCCCCATAGAGAAAACAGAGAATAGTCGATGTTAACCTCAAGGTAAAAGATCTCATTGATAGACAGACAAGTAACTGGAATTTGTCTACTCTGGAACAATGTTTTTTTCCATTCGACATTGAGAAGATTTTGAGGAAGAAACCAATGGTGAACAGAGAAGATTTCTGGTGTTGGAAACACAATAAGAGTGGCAGCTATACTGTGAGATCTGGTTATTGGCTAGCTAATAAACTATCAAGAGCTGAAATCATTCAACAAGCAGAAATGAGGCCTTCTCTCAATGATCTGAGAGCAGAATCGTGGAAAATAGAGACAGCTCCTAAAATCCAAGCCTTTTTGTGGAGAGCTATGGTGGGGGCTCTCCCAACTGCAGCTAGTTTAAAGGCAAGAGGAATGGAAACAGATTTGAGATGTATGGTGTGTGGTATGGAGAATGAAACCATAAACCATATCCTGTTTACTTGCACCATTGCAAGACAAGTCTGGGCGCTTTCAGACATTCCTTGTCCAGAAAATGGTTTCAGTCAAAGCTCAGAATTCACCAATTTCCAGTTCCTATTCACAACGATGAGATGTACAAGGATCCCTAAAGACATAAGAAGGAGTTGTCCATGGATTCTCTGGTACTTATGGAAGAACATGAACTCCTTCTTGTATGAGGGGAAGAAACTCATACCACCGGAGACTATTGTAAAGGTAAGAGAGGAGACTGAGCTGTGGTTCTTAGCTAAAGCTTCAAATACAGATCAAGAAAGGAACATTAACAGTGTGACTGAGGAAATAAATCATAAATGGCAACCTCCAAGAGATGGCTTTGTAAAATGCAATGTTGGTTATGTGTGGTCTAAAAAGCTTAAGGTATGTGGATCTTCGTGGGTGGTAAGGGACTCAAGAGGCATGGTATTATTACATAGTCGTAGAAGTTTCAGTGCAGTACCTGATTTGATGAAAGGAAAGACTCTGACCATAGACTGGGCTATTGAAAGCATGAGATCTCATCACTTTGACTCAGTGGTTTTTGCGATTCAGGATGAAGCTTTGGTTGGAGCAGTGAATAGGCCTGAGGCGTGGCCATCCTTACTAGAGTATTCCTCACTGTTTTTGGAAGGTTTGGGACATTTTATGGATTGGGACTTTGTAGTTGAAAAAAAGGTATCAAATAAGGGAGCCTTTCTGATAGCTGAGAGTGTGATTAAATGCAATTTTATCCACTCTTATGTTCAGGTCTCTCATCCTCAATGGCTTCTTTTTCGTCGGCCAACATTTACGACTAATGGCTCAAATAAAAATATAAACACTAATTCCGCCCATGTTTCTGTCGCAAACATATTTCAATAACCATAAGCAATCTTTTTAAAAAGTTCCCTTGGGAAGATTACTCAATAGT
The DNA here is from genome assembly GCA_900406275.1 of Anastatica hierochuntica. NCBI lineage: Eukaryota > Viridiplantae > Streptophyta > Magnoliopsida > Brassicales > Brassicaceae > Anastatica > Anastatica hierochuntica. Next base: position 9,520 of record OVAN01016986.1, read on the forward strand.
CATATATACACTTCACGGTCCTCACCGAGGAGAAGTAAAACGCATAACACCTAAAGTCCACATAAACATGGCAAAACTTATCTTCGTCATCGTCTCCCATCTCCTCCTTCTTTTCGTCGTGGTCTTCGCCAGGAAAGGCAAAAACTTCGCGAAAACAATTGACCGGAAACTCCTGGGTCATGGTAAAGAAAAACTTACTCATTTCCGTGTCTATTGGCACGACATTCAAAGCGGCTCCAACCCTAGCTCCGTCATGATCCGACCTCCTATCTCCAACTCATCTTTCTTCGGAGCAGTCACTGCCATCGATAACCGATTGACTACGGAAGTTTCGGTGAATTCGAGCTTAGTGGGACAAGCACAAGGGATATACGCAGCGGTTGGCCAAGGAGAAGCCTCAGCGCTTATGATGATGAACTTTGCGTTTACGACAGGGAAGTATAACGGAAGTACGATCTCGATTCTTGGTCGGAACGCTTTGTTTACCAAGGTTAGGGAGATGCCCGTGATTGGAGGAAGTGGTCTCTTCCGGTTCGCTAGAGGTTATGTCGAGGCTCGGACCATGTGGTTCGATACCAAATCAGGAGACGCTACCGTTGAGTACAACTGTTATGTTTTACATTATTGAGGATGATGATATGGCTATGTTTTTTATGTCACGGGTCTATTTAATTTGCTATGTTTTCATTATGGCGTGTTGTGTTTTGCTTGAGGGGTTGATGATTATTTCGGGGTATATGTGTCTTTTAGTG